>JAHBCN010009509.1:0-35006 GCA_019359885.1 Listronotus oregonensis
TCCATTATTTGTAGCTATTGTTTTTATTATATTCCATATACAAAAAATGTCATCCACGTACCTAGCCCAAAAGTAAACATATTTACACAAACTTTCATTCAAATTTGTGGAAAACAAAATATTTTCTAAGTTAGTCATAAACACTTCAAAAAAAAACATTAATCAATAATAGTAATTTAACATACTCCAATCAAATAAACCTAATCAGAAGCATAGAAATATGTCTAGATCAGAATTATTTTAAATTTAATAATAAAATTTATAAACAAACTAACGGTCTCCCTATGGGAAGCCCTTTAAGTCCACTCTTAGCCGAAGTGTTTATGCTAACTTCGAAAATATTTTGTTTTCCACAAATTTGAATGAAAGTTTGTGTAAATATGTTTATTTTTGGGCTAGGTACGTGGATGATATTTTTTGTATACGGACTGGAACAGATAGACAACTCTCACAATTCTTAACCTACATAAATAACATCAACAAAAATATTAAATTCACAATAGAAAGGGAAGAAAATAGCTCACTTAACTTTTTAGATTTGAAAATTAGCCGTAAAAACAATACATTCGATTTTGATATTTTCCGTAAACCAACCACAACAGATACAATTATACATGCAAATTTTAACCAGTCTTGGCAAATAAAAATGTCGGCCTTCCATAGTTTGATTCATAGGTTATTAAGTGTTCCATTAAGCCAAGAAAACTACCTAAAAGAAGTCAATATAATAAAAACAATAGCTACAAATAATGGATACAGTCCCGCAATCATCAACAAACTGATAGAAACAAAAAACATAAAAATATTCAAAGCATTTTTATACACACATTACTTCAAATGATAGTAAGGCTAAAAAATGGTTTACTATAAATTATGTCTCTGGTATAAGTAATAAAATTAGCAATAATTTTCGCAAATTAGGAATTAATTGTATTTCAGTTAATAAAAATAATTTGGCAAGGGTTTTAGTAAATAACAAAGAAAAAAGTCCGAAGAATCAACAATCCGGAATATATAAAATATGTTGTAATGAGTGTGACGCAACCTTTTAAACAAACAGGGCGTTCTTTACAGGATAGAATAAAAGAACAAGAAATTCAATTCTACACAGCAAAAAATACCGGTTTTGCGGAACATGCATAGACAATAATCATTTTTTAAATAATTGGGATGTAAAGTTATTACATAACATTCAGAAGGGTAAACAAATGGATTATTTGGAAATTTTGGCCATTAAGAAATCTATAAGCAATAAAGACAACTTAACAAATACTCAAACAGATTTTGTAAGTACGCCCATCTTAGACGCTGCAATCAAAATAATTTAGTGCCATAAAATGTTTACTATAGGCCATCTGTGTAGTAGTAGTAAGGGTCCCACCTGGAAGGATCCCGTAGGGCTTACAGGCCCTCCGAACTCCCCCTAGGCTTGCCAACCACCCCTCGCTCTCCTTTTGGCTGAGCAAGTCCTCACTACGTGTTTGCCATGTTGGCTATCACGGTTGTTTGGGGTTTTGAAGTTTTTGACTTAGCCTGGAATCTGGCTTAGCGGAGTGGGGTTTAAGAAGTGACTGAGAAGCTGGGGCCCTTGCCCCAGTGACTCAGGACAATCCAGAAATCGGATTTTTAAGTGGCTAGGCCGAGAGGCCAGGGGTGGAGTGGTACCCGGGTCCTTCCTGTAGGTACCGGGTACCATCCTAAGTACTCAGTCAAAATTTGAATTTTGGTCTTTTGTGGGGCCTTTGGAGAGCTGGATCATGCCCAGATGGTCCTCGGATCAGAGGTTTGGATGGTTTTCAGCTATGGAGGTAGAGTTTTTGGCTCTTTCTTTGATAAAAGAATCAAAGGGTGTGAGTTCGAATTCTCTTTGAATTTGCATGTTGCGTACAAACCAGGGGACATTGGCCGCATTTCTGTACATGCGGTTTAGAAAAGGTGAGTCTTGAGATGTATGACTTTGCCGCTGGCCCCAGGCTACGGAGGCATAAGACATACTTGGACGAATGGTTGAGTTTACCAGAAGAAGTTTATTTCTGATAGTTAGCGGGCTGTTCCTGTGTAGGAGTGGTAGTAGCTTGGAATGGGCCATGCGACCCATCTGTAAGCATTTTTTCATGTGCGGCTTGAACGTGAGACGAGAATCAGAATGACTCCGAGGTACTTGACAGTGTCGGTCCAGGGAATGGCGTGGTTGTTTAGGATGACGTTGTCTTCCGGGCGTATGCGTCTGCGATGAATAAGAATCGCTTGGGTTTTGTTAGGGTTGATTTTAATCTTCCAAGAATTGCAGAATTCATGGAATTATTTGTCGCCTCTTGAAGTCGGCGAGTGACTAAAGTAGGGTTTTGAGAGCGTGCAATGATGGCAGTGTTCGGCATATAATGCCGTGTGTGTCAGATTCGAGGCAGGAATGTCATGTGTATAAACACTAAACAAGTGCGGGCAAGCACGGCGCCCTGCGGTACGCCGGCTTCTAGTGTTCTGGGTGTGGAAGGGGCTGAGTTGACTCTGACTTGAATTTGTCTGTTTCTAGATATGATTGAATAATTTTAATCATATAGGTCGGATACAAGGATGTACAGCTTGAATAACAGTCCATTATGCCAAACCTTGTCGAAAGCCTTTTCAACATCGAATAGCACAACGCCCGTCGCTTCTCTTCTGTTCAGGCCCTCGGTAGTGAGCTCAACAAGTCGAAGAACTTGTTGTTCAGCACTGTGTTTGGAGCCATCTGTGTAAGTTTAAGATAATTTTATTTTATTTTTAAGCTCATTCTTCTTAAAAAGATCTTTGAAAATGGTCGTGAGACCGAAACACGTGTCAGATCTATCTGAATAAAAAAAATTTGTGAAACTTTACACCGAGTGTTTTATTTTAAAATAAAAAAGCCTTTTTTATTTGGGATACTCGCCTTATTACTTTTGGAAAATGGGACCCCTTTGGTCCGGGTCCCGGGGTATACCAGCTGACCCTGTCCAGCCCTATTGACCCCTATGAACTTGCAGATCGCCTGCAACAAAAAAGGAGAAAATCACAAACACTAATCTACGTTTCGATGGCACAAACAAAAAATTAAACTAAATTTTAAGAAATTTTTGGTCTAAAAACTTAAATTTAGTTTAATTTTTTGTTTTAATTTCTGTCTTGACAACGGTGGCCGACTTGCCACTGAAACGTAGAGAGTGTTTGTGATTTTTTGGGTCCTTTTGGCGGGGGTTTCTTCTTTTTTGTTGCAGGCGATCAGCAAGTTCATAGGGGTCAATAGGGTGAACGGGGTCAGCTCGAATACCCCGCGACCTGGACCGAAGGGGTTCTATTTTCCAAAAAGTAATAAGGCAAGTGTTCCAAATAAAACGGACTGAAACATGAATCCGCCACAAAACTATAAAACATACTATCTAACAAATATTGGCTACATAAAAATTCATCTCCCCTCTGCGAGGCTTTTCAAAATTTTAATGTTATCCTTAATCTCGTTGAACCCTTTAACCCCACCGATTATGAGTATCATAGCTCTTTTAATTTTTTGATTTTATTCATATATATATATATATATATATATATATATATATATATATATATATATATATATATATATATATATATATATATATATATATATATATATATATATATATAAAATATATATATATATATATATATATATATATATATATATATATATATATAATATATATATATATATATATATATATTATATATATATATATATATATATATATATATATATATATATATATATATATATATATATATATATATATATATATATATATATATATATATATATATATATATATATATATATATATACAGACGCCTCAAAAATGAAAATGGTAGTGGAGCTGGAGTGTATATCACAAAACCTAATATCAAACCTAAATTTAAAATAAACAATAACTTTAGCATTTTCACATGTGAAGCCATAGCAATTTGCGAAGCTCTTAAATTTATAGTCGATTCTAGTTAGCACCACTTTGTTATACTGTCCGGCTCTATGTCCGTGCTTAAAGCCTTGCAGAACAATAAATCCTGAAACTATTAAGGCAATCCAATATTATGGGAAGTTAGAAAATTGCTGCGCCGAATAACATTGCGTAGAAAA
Source organism: Listronotus oregonensis (assembly GCA_019359885.1). Taxonomy (NCBI): domain Eukaryota; kingdom Metazoa; phylum Arthropoda; class Insecta; order Coleoptera; family Curculionidae; genus Listronotus; species Listronotus oregonensis. The sequence continues at coordinate 4,127 of JAHBCN010009509.1, forward strand.
CAATTTTTTTTTCATATGGGTCAAACACATACAGGACTAAAGTATAATGAGCTAGTAGACTTAATAGCAAAGGATGGCATTATTATTAGTATAACAGCTAATTACACTCTCAGCTTAAATGACAGATATAATAATGCAAAAACAAATATGACCAATAAAGGGAGAACAAGATGGAAGGAGTATTTCAGAAATAAACCCACAAGATATACTCAGCTTTTAACTGAAATTCCACATAATTACTGGCATAAAAACCAAACTGTCCCTAGAAAATACATAAACAACAATTATACGCATGAAATTGGAACATGCTTCTTATCCTGCTCATCTGTATAAAATCAAAATATTACCTTCAGATCAATGTGAAACTTGTAATGTTAGGTGTGATCCAGATCATATATTCTTTCATTGTAAGAAATACATAGACGAGACCAACAAGCTATTTAATGTTTTAATCAATGAGTGTAAAGCTGTTTGTCCTTTTAACATCCTTAATCTTTTGGCCCTAAAGAGCACACAGAATAAACTTAAAACTATAAATTAATTTGATGTAGAATTGATGCTTTTTAATAGTTCGCCCTGATCGACCCCAGTGGCATGAAGTGTGTGTCCCAGTCATTTATGTGACAGGTTTAGCGGTTTATTATTGGAATGATAAATAATTATAAAAAATAAAATGCATTTATGCCTTATTTGATCATTTCTCCATCGGTGAATGGTTTTCCACGTTTTGCAATTTCAAGAGCCACACGAAAGCTGGCACGAGTTGCAGCCTCTTGTTCAGTTTTGAGTTTTGTAAATGAAGATTGCTGCGATTTCTATCCGCGCTGCATAGCTTCGAATTTTTCTGTCCGCAAACCTCCTGTATATTTTGAGTAATTTTGAAAATGTTTTGTTTCATAATGACGCTTAATGTTATATTCTTTGAGAACGGCTATGCTTTCATTGCAAATCAAACATAGCGCCTTGTTACTGGACTCAATTACGAAATACTGAATGTTCCACTGATCTTTGAATTTTCTGCATTCACTATCAATTTACGGCTTCTTTGCCATACTACTAATTCACACACAAAAGCAACAATTCAAATCAAAATACTGTTATAAAGATGTCTTAAACTTAAACACGCACAAACACGTTTTAAGGAGGTATGTAATATTTTATTTAACAACAGTGTCATAGGAACTGACTTGTGGTTGCGCCACTAGCCTTCTTATATATTCCAATTACTGCCATCTAGAAGTGAGTGGAAGATCAGAACTTTCTCGAACCAACGAAATTATTCTGTACGTGCTATTAGCGCCATCTCTTAGCGATAGAAGGTACTACCTATTTCGCTTGTGTCCACCAGATGTCGTGTCACGTTACTTCTCATGGCTCGTCTCTACGACTAATCTAGAAATACAGATAATGACAGGAAAATTAATAATATGCAGTGTTGCCGTTTTGCGGACTTTAGTCCGATTTGCAGCCTTTTTAAACGTTGTGTACTTTTCGGACTTTTCTTTCATCAGTGGACTATTTCACTTCTTACCACCGGCAACAATGATAATATGGTTTTGGCCCTCGGAACTTACTGGAGTAATCAGTATGGCCCTAAGGCTGGAAAGTTTGGAGACCCCTGGTCTAGATCCATATTACAGCCAATTTTGCACCTCGCTATAAAAATCTATCCCTATAAAACTTTGTTATTGCAGTAGCTGAAACCAGTAGTTCTTAAATTAGGGTTTCATTTTGAAAACTAATTTTACCGAGGGGTGACCTATTCTGGTTCCCAAGAAGCCCCGATTTAGGGCCAGCAGGCATTTTTATACAGATTCCTTAAAAACAAGGTATACTCCAATAGTTCGACAATGCTACGGCCACTAATTCTAAATATTTAGCTAGAAATGGAATCGATTTCAAGAAAAACTTTTGAGAATTTTCGTGCCTGATTGGAAGAGTCTCCTAATCTTCAAAAATGTTAATGATTTGGTTTTCAAAAATTAAAATTACATACATTTTAGATTTATATTTATAAATTGCAAAAATTATTCGCGTTTAAAAATAATAGTTTTTAATTTTTAATTTTCAAAAGTTTTTTTCTTAAAATGATTCTCTTTTCACGGATAGCCGGCCATAGCACATTATTATTTCTCTTTACAATAATTCACTTAGTGAATAACTGGGTAAAACTGCTAAAGTTCTACAATAATTTTGATAAATTAATGAGGGAAATTAGAAATAATAATGCCGCCAGCTATACATTAATTTTAAGATGCGGAAACTTTGCCTGTTTCAATTCGAGAATTGCAAAACTTTTTACTGGCTTATTTAAAATCAAAATAATCGTTTTGAAGGGTTTTAATTTGCAATTTCATGCTTAATTTGTTGAAAAAAGGCTTAGTTAAAAAAGTTAAAAACATTATATTCCTTAAAATAAATAGAGATAAAAAAAAGGAAAGATAACTAGTCTTGTTTACGGGTGGACGGAATATTTAGTTCGAGGTGTAAATGACGTAACGCGTCTGTTTTTTTTCTGGTGTAGACATATGGGGATTAAAATTTTCTACTTTAATTTGAACCGTCTTAACTAAAGTAAATTAAAAATAATTTTCTTCGGTGTAAACATGTTGGTCCTTTTTGGTGGACCAAAGTGACAGCTTTGATCTTTGTTATCTGGCGTTTCGCAAGAAAAACTGCTAATTTCAATCAACCCACGAAATATGTTTGTTGTTTTTACGTTTTTTAAAGTTCTTTAGGTATTTTTTGCAATCTTTTTCCAATTAATTTTACAATTAGTATTAAAAAAACAAGAGGGTAAGGTTCTGTTCATATGGTAAACTTTCATTTTGGTACCTAACTCATTACTTAAGGTGTCCCCATATTTTTAATTACTACTAACTTACTTGCTTACTCCGTAGCACTACAACTCAAGGTGAGTCTTGGCTGCCTTGACTATCTGCCTCCACCTGGAATGGTCATGGGTCATCTCCCTCCATTCTTGCTGGTCTACTTCAAGGATAGCCAGATCTTTAATGATGTTATCTCTCCATCTGAGCCCAGGTCCTCCTAGTGGTCTTTTTTCTGGTGGTGCTTCTTTCCCTACCCGTTTTATTAGGCGATCGTTTTGGCTTCTCTGCACGAGCCCTGTCCATCTTAGTCTGCCGACTTTATCTCCTATTGAGCAAGCTTAGCATTGCTTCTTATTTTATACTGGTTCGTTTCAGGGTCTTGAACGGGGCCGTATATTATATATATATATATATATATATATATATATATATATATATATATATATATATATATATATATATATATATATATATATATATATATATATATATATATATATATATATATATATATATATATATATATATATATATATATATATATATATATATATATATATATATATATATATATATATATATATATATATATATATATATATATATATATATATATATATATATATATATATATATATATATATATATATATATATATATATATATATATACATATATATATATATATATATATATATATATATATATAAAATTATATATTATATATATATATATATATATATATATATATATATATATATATATATATATATATATATAGCTAAAGTGTATATCACAAAACTTAATATCAAAGCTAAATTTAAATTAAAAAATAACTTTTTCACATGTGAAGTCATAGCAATTTGCGAAGCTCTTAAATTTATAGTCGACTCTAGTTATCACCACTTCGTTATACTGTTAGACTCTATGTCCGTGCTTAAAGCTTTGCAGAACAATAAACCCTGGAACTATAAAGACAATCCAATATTATGGGAAGCCAGAAAATTGCTGCATTGAATAGTATTTCGTAGAAAACAAGTCTTTTTCATAGGTGTCAAACACATACAAGACTAAAGTATAATGAGCTAATAGACTAAATAGCAAAGGATAGCATTATTAATGGTACAACAGCTAATTACACTTTTAGCTTAAATGACGGATAAAATAATTTAAAAGCAAAAATGACCAATATAAGAGGAAAGGAATATTGCAAAAATAAATGCACAAGATATACCCAACTTGTAACTGAAATTCAATCTAATAACTGGCATAAAAACCTAACTGTCCCTAGAAAATACATAACAACAATTATACGCATAAAAATGTGACATGCTTGTTATCCTGCTTATCTGTATAAAATTAAAATATTAACTTTAGATCAATGTGAAACTTGTAATGCTAGGTGTGATCTAGATCATATATTCTTTCAATGTAACAAATACATAGCCGAGACCAACAAGCTATTTAATGTTTTAATCAAAGAGTGTAAAGCTGCTTGTCCTTTTCACATTATTAATCTATTAGCCCTAGAAAGCACAAAGGTAAATAATGCATTGATTTATTTCTTAAACAGAATAAACTTAAAACTATAAATTACTTTTATGTAGAATTAATGCTTAAGTCAGCTTGGTCTTGCTCGTGGTCTTGATTTTGGTTCTGCGAAAATTCAGTTACATGAAACAAATAAAAAATCTTAGTTACACTAAAATCTGTCATTGTCATTATTTAGTAACTACTACACAATGTTTCGGTTAGTGGTGTATCTCCAGAGTTTTTTAAGTAATAACTAAAAACTATTCTTAAAAGCTACGATTTATATATTATCCGTTGTTCATCGAAGCTTCGCCGATTTTTTACGTTTCAGCAACGGCTGCCAGATATTTTTTTGTATACTAAGCTTGCTAAATTTATTTTGGTTGTTTACAATTATTATTACAGCTTCTTTATTTTTTTTTCGTCCAGTAAGTGGGTTTCTTTGTGAACAATTTTTGCTTCTGACCATTGTATGCGGTGTTGACCATGTGTGTTCGTCAATCCCTTGTAATGGATTCATGGTTGAAACAAAAGGCTAAAGAATAATCTTGAAAGGTTAGTCACTAGTACTTGTTAGGTCATCAATCAATCCGTATCAAAGCAATTGACCGTGAAGGTTAACGGGTGTTACCCATGTTATTATTTAAATATTAGTTTATATAACAATACTCATATATTATTGTAAACTGTGTATATTGACTTAGGTACATCGTTGAGACATCTGGACAAATGGTGCATAGAAAATAATATTCCGGAAATATATATATTAAGAAATGCAGAAAGTGCAAATTTTTAAATTTACTAAGTATATGTAAATCGCATAGTTAGAACGTATAAAAATAAATATAGTTCGGGATGCGGAACGTATAACAGATAAAAAATTAAGACATATAATCTTAAATTTTCACACGTTACCAACGGGTGGTCATGCGGGTACAACGCATGTACAACAATAAAAAACGATATTTTTGGGCAGGTCTCATAGGAGACGTTAGCCACTTTGTCAAAAAGTGATAATTGCCAAAGGTATAAGCATTCAAATCCGAAAAAGGTACCAATGGTAATAAAAGTACGGCTAAATCGGCATTCGAAAAGGTTGTTTGACCTTGTAGGCCCTCTACCTGAGGATAGCCAAAAAAAAAAAATACATTTGACGCTTCAGTGCGACTTAACAAAGTTTGTGGAAGGATATCCAATAGAGGATAAGGAAGCTAAAACGGTAGCAAAGGCATTCGTAGAAAATTTTATACTACGATATGGGATACCTTGTGAAATCCTAACGGACGAAGGGTTGGAAGTTATGTCTAGCACGTTTAAAGAAGCTTGTAAACTATTAGGGATCCAACAGTTAAATTCTACAGCATACCATCATGAAACGCTTGGAGGTCTGGAAAACTCACATAAACATTTGGGTGCGTATTTGCGTATGCAATTGTCAAAATATAAAGAAAGTAATTGGAGCGATTGAGTATCGTATTGGTGTTTTTCATATAACAACACGGTAAACACCTCAACACGCTATACACCATACGAGCTTGTATTTGGTAAAATAATCAAAATCCCGTCAAACCTTACTAATCAAATCGATCCTATTTATAATTTTGAGGACTACCCATTTGAGTTGAAATTTAGATTGCAGACTGCGTGAAACGATGCGAAATAACTTAATTGTTTCAAAAACTAAGCGATAAACTCCAATAAAAGATGCAATAGCTATAATTATAAAATCAGACATGGTCTAATAGAAAACAAAAATGTAGAGAATGAATTAGCACCTTTGTTTAAAGGTCCATTTAAAATTTTAGATATTAAGAATCCCAATGTAGTTTTAAATGTAAATGATAAACCTAAGGAGGTACATAAAAATATTATTAAACCTTATTTTTAAGTCTTAAATTGTACATAGTATATAAGATAGCAGAATGAAAAAAAAAAGTTCAGAAAACATTTTTTCAACTTTCAGGGAAGGTGTAATGGATTCATGGTTGAAACAAAAGGCTAAAGAATAATCTTGAAAGGTTAGTCAATAGTCTTGTTAGGTCATCAATCCAATGCACGTATCTAAAGCAATTGACCGTGAAGGTTAACAGGGGGGTTACCCATGTTATTAATTAAATATTAGTTTATATAACAATACTCATATATTATTGTAAACTGTGTATATTAAAGGATGATTGTTTAATGTTTAAATATATATATATATATATATATATATATATATATATATATATATATATATATATATATATATATATATATATATATATATATATATATATATATATATATAATAACTTGATTTATAACATTAAGATTAGATCATTAGATACAGTAAAGACAAGTTATTCTAACAGCCTAAGGGCATTTATACTATTTTTCTATTTTTATATTAAAGTATGTTTTATACAAAGTTTCTTGTTTGACTTCTTGACGTGTACCAGATACTATGAACCCAAGTACAAGCAGAGTACACCACACCCTGACTTCGACGTTTCACCGCGTTTTGTTTTTTTTTGTGTTTTTAAACTTTAATTTCGAGTGGTATTTTTGTTTCACCGATGTGTACCTCACCACATTCAAAGGAAATTTGGTAGATACGTCATCATTTAAAACATTGTTATCCGGTCTCGTCTTAAGTATAGACATACTTCTTGGAGTGGTTTGGAATTTAATTGCCGTTTTAATATTATACTTATTCACGATTCTATGGATTTTTTTCAAACTAACTTTATTATACGGAATTGTTATTAATATTTGTTCCTGTCAAGTTTTGTTTAAGCAAAAGTATTTGTCTTATTTTGATCTTTGTCGATCCCTAGTTATATTCCTTATTTCATCTTATAGAGATTCCTTACTGTTACATAAGGTCACTGCGCGGTTATATAGAGTACCTATGACTCCTTGTTTCATTCCGTTAGGGTACGGACACAACGGGGACCATCGATCCTCGACCATAGCAAAGCACCCTCGACCCTCGCTCCGACCCACGCGCATCAGTGGTCCCGAGGCTCGGGCATCGCATTTTTGCACAAGTTTGGCGTGAACGACCGTCTCATAAACATGGATTTCTCGCATCCTCTTCATCAGATGAAGAAAGTATTATTCAGTTCTATTGTAAAAAGTTGTACCTATATAAAAGGTATCAAAATACGAAAATACATCCCCTAAACAAAAAACGCATTCGTATGGAAATTTCATCATCTATATAAAGATTTACGAAAAGATCCTGTCCGTTTTTTGACTACATGAGAATGAAAATAGAAACTTTTGATTATATTTTAAACGAATTTGGAAAAACTAAGAAAAATTACCAAATTGCCATCGTCAACCAATTGGATCTGAAGAAAGACTCATGGTAACTTTAAGGTAAGTTTAAAAGTCTTTATTTAAATACCTAGAATATGCAGCTTAACTTTAAACATTTTTTGGCACAAATATAGGCAACAACTTTAAACATTTTTTAAATACATGTATATGAAACTTAACGAAAACATTTTATTAAATACTTATAAAACTGAACGTTAAACATATTTTTTATGAAATAAAACTTTAAACGTTTTCTAATACGAATTATGAAAATTAACATTTTAATTTTCAAAATCATTTTAGGACTAGGATTAGTGTACTGTGCTGGGAATATTACGGGTTGTCAGAGTTGTAGTATTTATTTTGTGAAAAATAAGCGGAATGCTTGATAATTACTTGATGTTGGAAGTATATTTTGTTGAAATGGTAAACCTGTGAAATGTGGATCCGTACATGATTGTGCATTGTTTTTTGTGTTTTGGTAGGTATTTCTGTACAAGGAAGACACTTATTTGAAATTGGATTTTGGAACTTCATCAAATGTTTTTACATGTGGCAAATGCTTTAAAAAATGACTCGTCTTCATCTATTTCTTTTCTACTTGTATTTTCTTCAGCCATTTCCTGTCTTTTCTGTCGATTTCTTTTTTCTCTTTAGATATTCCATTTTTCCTCTTCTCTTGAATAAGTGATTCACCTAGTACATCTCTTGTGCTCAGATTCTTTAACTTTAGCCTTTTTAAATATCGGTGTTGATGTACTCATCGTCGATGCTGGTCTGGAATCAGAAGCGGGCTCGGAAACTGAAAGTTGCGATGAGCTGTCATCACCAACGTCGGCGTCAAGGTCCGGAGGCGTCGCTCAAATTACTGCCGTCGGCGTCGCCCGACAAGGTTTGTTGGCATTATCTGCAATAGAAAAATTTCCTTCCGTTGCCCGAGGGTACAAGTGTCTTTTAAAAATAAAGAGAATCAAAAAATGCCCATTTGTCTTTTTCATCATCATCTGCCCCTGCACCAGACCTTTTCAATGGTTCTTCTGACAGTTTTTTTATAAAAGTTTGTATCAGTCTCTTCCATGTCGCTTTTGCAGTGGCCACTAAAAAAAAATAGTTTTTACGGGTATTTAAAAATGCAAATTATCTAACAGATTAATAATAAACTAAAAGAGTTATTAATATTTTAACGAAGACTTTTTGCTGACACTGTAGGTGTAAACTAAAAGTGTTTCTAGTCGGGCTTAAAGGCCGTCGTTAAGTGGAATTCCTTCCTTCTGGAAATGAAGAAATTCCACTCAAAGACGGCGTTTAATTCCGACTAAAAACACCAGTTTAAACACTAACCACGAAAGCCTCAACAATTTTACTGTGGTATATTATTTATTTTTACTGCTTTATTTTTAGGTTTCTTTCCACCGGCATTTCTTCAGAAGCTTAGCGTTTTCATTTCGAATGGGAAAAAGCACAATCAAGAAATATTGTTATGGAAGTTACGGCATTTTTATGGGACGTCTTTTTTTAAAACACATATGCCAGTTCCCACGCAGGATGATTTCAAAAGAATTGCTGACGATTTCTATAAAATTTGGAATTTCCCCAACTGCGTGGGAGCACTTGATGGAAAACATCCGTTTGCGATGTCCCAGTAACTCTGGTTCAATGTTTTTCAACTACAAGGGATATTTTTCATTCGTATTTCAAGCTTTAGTAGACGCAAACTACAGGTTTGTAAATATTGGTGTCGGAGGATATGGTAAGCAAAGTGACGGTGGTACATTTAAAGCTTCCCCAATATACAAAAAGCTCTCGCAAGGCACTCTTGATTTACCAGACAGTAGTCCACTTCCAGGCTCAAATTTAGTTATGCAATTTTTATGATTGGTGACAAGCTTACCCATTAATGAAAAATTTACTTAAACCCTATAGTAAAAACAATTTAAACACAGAAACAGAAAATTTTAATAAACGTTTATCTCGTGCAAGACGCACCGTAGAATGTGCCTTTGGTATTCTACGTGCGAAATGCAAATTTTAGATAAACCCATTCAGACAGATGTCACACTAGCAGACAAAATTGTCAAAGCCATTTGTATTTTACATAATATAATAATTGATATGGAAGGCATGAAACACAGCCTACAAGATTTTACGTTTGGAAAACACGGTCAAAATAACGAACAACGACAAGCTGGTGGAAGGTTAAACGACGAGGCAAAATTTGTACGAGAAAATTTTAAAACTTATTTTATGCAACAGAACTAAATAATAAATTGTTATATTTAAATAAAATTGTTTAACTTACCTGGCACCTCACACTCATTTGCTATTTCCTTCCACAATTTATTTAGAATTATGCAGTTATGATGATTTTTGTCTCTTTTGTTCCAAATAGGCTCTCGAACAAACACAAGCCCGATTAACTTTTCTTTATCCATGATAGCGGCGGCGGCGATTCAATGCGACGTACCCTGGTCGAGGGTCTAAAAAATACTAAGCTCGATTTTTACCCTGACACGATGTACCAGGCCTTAGCTCATTCCTATGCGCGGAGCGATGGTCAGCGCTCCGATGTGACCAAACAGATCTAATACTGTGTATTTATTTTTTATGGTGAGCGGAGCTATGGTGCGATGCTATGGTCGGAGCCATGGTCGGCGCTCCATTGTGTCCGCCCACTTAGAGTGATTTCAATTCTGGTGTAAATATTGTCCAATGTGGGTAGGTTTTCTGTATATCGAGGTTTGTATAATATGTTCATTATTTCGTTTGGCTTGAATGTCGTTAAAAGGTAGAGCCGAATTTTGCTTCTTTTCCATTATAAATTTGTGACAAGGTTGGATGCAATTTGGATGTTTTAACAAACATTGAAAATCTTCGTAATTACCAGTTCATACAATAAAAGTATCGTCAACATATCTTAGCCAAACTTTTGGTTTAAATTATGCAGTTTTAATTGCGTGTTTCTCAAACCATTCAATGTGAATATTTGCTACTACTGAAAAGAGCGATGAACTTCTTGAAAGTCCATATTCCTGCGTATAGTACTTATCTTTTACTTAAAACTATTATTAAATTTAATATGGTTCTTTTGCAACAGTAACCCAATAGTTTAATGATTTTCCAAATACTTTAAAGTTCTAAAATAAGTAAATGTATTTATTACCTTGCAAACAACTTAGAAAAAAAATGTAGGTTTATAATTAATGTGCCTTGTGTTCTTTCTTTTGTACTTTAAACTTTTCTATAAATTATTTAAAGCTTGTCTATGGCAATAAGTAGGTCTTAGTTTTCTACATTAATTTTTATCAAGATATTTTATAAGGAATATTTGACATTGATAATTTAGTTTTGGATGAGAAGAACGAGAAGGACGTTTCTGGGATTATTTTTAATAGTTTCTGTATTTCTTAAATATCCGCTATTTTTTCTTTACATAAAATACCATTAAATTTAATTTACCTAAGGCGCTAAAGTCTGTACAGAAAAACGTTTGTTATACATGCAGTCGTAGCTTTTAGTTGTTTACAATTTAAACAATAGCACAATATTTATTTTTAGTTTTTTACACACCAAAAATGAAAGTTTTTTTAATTTTTGTTTGAAGTACTCTTTTTGATAAATTTTTTATCGCATTCCCAATAGTGAAAATCAGACTACCGGATTTGCTTTGCCAAATAACAGTGTCCATGAAAAATTCAACATTTTGATTACAAAACCAGAGGGCGGACAATTTTACCAAATTGCTGATGTAAAACATGATCTCTTTATAAATTCATATTCTGTTATAAATTTTTTCGAACCAGGAGATAAAATTCAGTGGCTTATGTCTTTTTTACTGAAATTAAATAGAGTAGCTAAAAAAATAATAATAAATTAGTTCTGAAAATCCTGTATAATCAAAGTTTTAATATATTGGTCAGTTTTCTCTAAACGACGTGGTTTTCGATGGAAAAGTTGAACGAAGTTTAGACGAGGCATTGTTCAAAAATGATTAGGATTTATGACGGATAACAAATATATAATTCTTTTTTATTTAGTAAATTACAAAGATACATAAAATACAGTAATTTTGTCATAGTTTAAAAGATGTTATATTTTTTTCCTATAAAAAATATTATATTTAAAAATGTAACCGAATTTAAAATTTCAATCAATAAAAGTCATAGTAATATAATTATTTTAGGTGAAATTTTTCTTTACGGACATGACGCCGATTTTCCTGAATTTTTGCATACGGGAGTTTTTTGAGGCGCTGATCACGAATCAGTTTTTCTTGCCACTTCTGCTTTTTAAGTTATAAATCCTCCAAGTGGACTAACGTCAAAATGGACATTTTCTCAAAATACCTCCTTTTGAAACTGATTACCACCAAAGGAAACATACAGTGATTGGGCACTTATACATTCATAAGACCGATCACGTATGCTCTTGGCATGGTGGCGCAAGGGGCAGCAGCGGGTGACTCAAGCAAAGCTATCTAGCCTACAGAGACAGGCCTGCCTAAGGATCAGGGGCGCGCTGCGCTCGACACCAACGGCGGCCATGGAAGTCCTCCTAGGACTGCCTCCTCTGCATATCTACTTGGAGAGAGAGGCAAGGTGGGCAACATACAGACTCTATTAGGCGGTCAGTAACAAACCGTAGGCGTGTCATATGGAGAGCACCAGTCTTCTCAGGAATGTCTCGACCTGTGGCAGACTGGGAATGCCCTCAGACATAATGCCTACAGCAACCAATTACAACCGGCCCCACAGTGTAGTCTACCCACAAAGGGAGGACTGGAGTCGAAAAACGACCGACCTGCTCCGGGCTGACATCTGTTGGTACACCGATGGCTCAAAAACCAAGGACGGTGTTGGAGCTGGAATATATGGACAGAGGCCGAGGGCAAAGTTTTCCTTTAGCCTGGGCACTCTGCACCATATTTCAAGCAGAGGTATTGCTATTGAGATGTGTGGTAGATCGCTGGTTGATCGGCACTGCACACGTAAGACAATTAAAATATTCTCGATAGTCAAGCAGCTCTTAAAGCTCTTGAATCAAGCCGGTGAAATTCGAAAACCGTCTGGAATTGCTAGGATGCGCTGACCAAACTGGGTCAAAACAATAAGGTTTCACTACTGTGGATACCTGGACACACCGCTCGAAAGGGCAATGAATCCGCAGACCTCCTTGCCAAAAGGGGGGCGGAGACGTAATTCACAGAGCTGGAACCGGTCATCGGTATATCTTCTGGAACGACCAAGCAGTTCATATCAGCTTGGACACAAAAAAAATCTTCGGTACTGGCATGGACTTCCGGGTCTCAGACACTCGAAGGCCTTCATAAGCCCACCAAACCAACAATGTACTGTGAAACTACTGGAGCAATCAAGGGTACACCTTAAAACTCTAGTGAGACTGTACACGTGACTCTGCAGATTGAAATACCACATGCACAAGTTCGGCCTAGCGGAAGACGCCGAGTGCCGCATGTGCATGGAGGGGGATGAATCGGTAGAACACATACTGTGTTCGTGCCCAGCAATGGCACGACTAAGTTTTGCAATTCTCGGCAATGACACCTTGTTGCCGTGGGAGGTAAAAGATCTCTCTCCCAACAGGATCATCAGATTTATTAGGAGTCTGGACCTGGTGGGAGAAATATAAAAAGGTGTGCGCCACAATAGACCGATCGGTCGCTGTGGAAGGGTGTTATACCCACTCACTTTAAATCTACCTACCTACCTACTTATACATTAAACGAATACACCAAAATTTAGAAAAAGGTTATAGCTTATTTTTAGTAAAAAACGCACCAAATAAATTCAGTTTCTTAATTATTTACAACTTAATTACGAATTAGGCAACCAGTTATACATCATATATATTCTTACAACATACATTTGAGGTGATTTTTACTGAAAAGAGACAATAAATTATTGTAAATTTTGGTGTATTTGTTTAATATATAAGTGCTTAATTAGTGTATGCTCCTTTGTGTTGGTAATCAGTTTCAAAAAAAAAATAATTTTGATGTTAGTCCACTTGGAGGCCTCATAACTCAAAAAAAGGGGTTGCCGGAAAAAAAAACTAATTTTAGATTCGTAATCAGTCTTATCGGTAGTATCGTGATTAAATTACAATTGAATAAAAAAAATTACTCTAAAAAAAATAATGGCTATTTTTGACCATTTTTTTTTTTATATAAAATACAGAGAAAAGATAACTTTTGTACGAGTTTTGGTTTTTTAGGCTCTATGCACCTATTATTAGAAGATGGTACTGATGGTTTGCTGGTCAAATTTAATTACCAAAAAAATCTCTATTAACTGTGCAGTATAAAATTAATAAAATATATTGTATATATAAAGGCGTTTGCTCTTCTATGTTACTCAGTATAGTAAATTCTAGTATAGTATAAAAATAAAAATAAACAGATCTGTACGTCACTGTCAAATTAATACAATCCGCAATACGCATATGCATCGTTCATTTGAAAATTAAGGATAATTACTGTTTTGCCCTTGGAGCACATTTTATAAATATACGTATATACATTTCTGCTTTGAACTCTGATTAATACGCCCGGCAAAAATTTTACCCAAAACGTATTTTAAAAAACCAGTTTGCCCTTTTACATAGAAACGAAAGTCTATATTATATCGGGGTGGGTAGAAGCTTTAATAAGTCTTGTTTACCTTTCTTTTAAGCTAATATTATTAATTTTGATTTTAAAATTTGGTTTACAAAATAATTAAGGGTTAGCAAAAATTAAATTATAATTAAAAATTATATTTTAACCACTCTAATAGTCATCGAAGACTGAACGACTAAAAAATTTTGAATATGAGATCGCTACCTTTTATCTTTATATTTTGTAGTACAGTTTAAAAATCAAAGCTTTAATAAAAGTAATATAAAAGGTTTAAGCTTAGAATTTTACTTTATAAAAGTACTGAATAAATAAAATTTAGAAAAAAGCTAAATTTATGTAAATATGTGTATAACCTTGTTCTACAACCAGTGTCACATTTTCTTTCTATATATCGTTACTTTAATAAGAGTGACCTAATATATCAAAAATTTGATTAAATATGACAAAGAATATATCTGAATAATCGCAGAATAATCTGGCTACCAACCAGATTTTTAGAAACTTAAAAAAATCCAACATGTCGGATCCAATATGACAGACAAAATTCCAGTATATTCGAAGATTTACGGGGTCACTATCTTTTTAACATTGCACTTTTATTACCAGTTTATTACAAAGCACTTTAATTACCAGTATTTAAATTAACATTGTATATTTTTTAATGTAACTATTTAACCATAAACAGAAATTAAGTGTGTTTTGTCAGTTTTTATGAAAATTATACCACATTTGCATCAGGTTTCACGCTATTTCATTGTAGTGGAGTAAAATTTGGAAGAAAAGTCGCTTAGTTACCGAGAAAAAAAAAACCGGCGTAGAACCAAACCAGACTTAAGCACCCCCTAGACTATCAATATATTGAGTCAATATGCATTGATCACTATATTGAAGGTCTCGTCAATACGCTTCAATAAAGTTTCAATATAACTCCATCAATATGATGACTATACGTTTTAACCTGGTGTGTGCTTGGAAAGTTCGGTTGTGCAAGTTTTTTTATGATCAATAATGGTCTCGCATAGAGATTTTGCTTTTCTTACCCTGACTTTGGTCGCGTGTGAAATGAAAAAAACAAAAAACAAAAGGCAAAGGCGCTGGTCAAAAGAACGGTACAAGCTGAGAGATCGTTTTACTCACGAACATTTACTAAATCACAGAATCACAGAACCAAAAGATTATAAAAATTTTCTCCGAATGGATGAAGCGGCCTATGATACTTTATTGGAGCTAATTGGACCTAAAATTGAAAAGCAAGATACGCGGATGCGTAAAGCAATTCATTGCGATACCTAGCTTCTGGCATAGATTAAGAAGATTTAAAGTACATGTCCGCTATTGCTCCCCAAACCTTGGAGCAAATCATTATGGAAACTTGCGAATCTATTATCAAAGCTTTAAAGGAAAATATACGGGTAAGAATTTGAAAATATTAAAAAGTGGGATATAAAATGTAAAAGTCTTATTCATTTATTTGAGAAAAACAAATTTAACTTAAGTGATGCACCCAAGTAATAATAATTAATAATATAACATAACTGTAGATAATATATACTTTAAACCTAAAAGGACGTAAATGTTGATAAGTATTCTGCTGCTGTGGATGTTTGTTTTTGAGTTTGAAGGTTATTGAGGCTGTTGGAAGGTTCTGAAATGTATTTTATCTGGTGAGAATTTCGTACTGTTTTAACTTGAGGCAGTAATTCAACATACGTTTGGGAAGCATTCTGTAGCCCGTATGTTTCAGAAGGGCTTATGGTAGGTGATGAAGTGGTTGAAGGCAGGGTTGAACCATAACTTGGAGTAGAACAGGGAGATCTAAACAGAGACATCTGTGAATGTGATGATGGATAAACAGGTTGTATTAAGGAATTTTTGAATATAAAATGAACACCATGTCTCGTTAGATTCCTCATTTCAGCTTCAAACAGGGTGTCGTTTGTAATTTTTTCTGCAAATTTTCTTTGATCTGCAGGTAATCTAGCCAGCAGGCCCATCCTTTAGCTACAATGTCTGATTCGAGGTTTTTAAAATATGCTAAAGTTAATCCAACTAGCTCACCCGTTGAATTTTGTGTATTTTTTAATCTTTTTTTGCGTTGCCATCGTCGTACAATCTTTGGGAGTTCCTCTTCTACTGGTTCTGCCTGACTTGATTGAGTATCATTCTAAAATTTAAAAAAAGCGTTAATGAAAAATTTAATATTTAATGAAAAAAAAAACGTTTTTAAGGAATTGAAATGTTTTTTTGTTTGTTTAATACCCAAAACTGAAGAAGGATGGAAAACAGTTGCCAATGAGTTTGAAGAACAGTGGAATTTTCCCAATTCCTGGGCAGCGCGGACGGAAAGCATATACTAATAGAACAATCTCATAATTCAGGATCGTACTATTACAATTATAAAGGTACTTTCAATATTGTCATATGGCCATTGTAAATGCTAAATATCAATTCATAATGATTGACCAACGGACGAGTTTCAGATGGTGGCGTTATTAAAAACACGGGGGTTCTGGAGAAAGCTGTCAAAGAACCAACTAAACCTTGCTACTCCAGAAAATTGTTTAACACTGACAAAGAGTACTCGTATTTGTTTGTAGGGATGAAGCTTTTCAATCCCAACTTAACCGATGAAAAGCGCATTTTTAACTCGAGCACAAAGGTTGTCGAAAACGCTTTTGGAATTTTGACAAAAAGATTCAAAATATTCCAAAAGCAATTAAATTCCAACCTGAAAAGGTTTAAAATAGTTATGTTGCTGTCATTTCCACAATTTTTGTCAATAATTAATAATAAGTACTATATACAAAGAGGTGATGCCGACTTGAAACAGACTGGCGTTATTGAAGAGGTTCATGGCGAAAGGAAGAACAAGTTACTTTGCAACTTCAAAGAAACCTCAGGGTAACCCAGGTGTAGTACAAAAACACAAGAGATAACTTCACACAGTATTTCAACTCACCGCTGGATCAGTTTCTGGCAAAAATTGTCTACAGTAATAACACCAGTAACAGAAGTGTCAGTTTTAAAATAAAAATAGAAAAAGTCACAAATGTTCTAATTTTTTGCAAGATAAATTGTATTACTTAAAAGTTTAAAAAAAAAATATTAATGATATTGACTTTTAGATTGCTACCCATGTATGTAAAAAATTATGCTTATGAATTATGTTTTTAAAACCTTGTATAAACAAGTGCAGAAAAATTATGCACTAAACACTAAATTGTGCTTATCCATTATGAAATAAAATTATGAATTATGAATTAATAAAGAGCTGGATAAACCCGCCTTTACTTGGCAGTCTGCATGATAATTCAGACCGGTTTTAAAGACCGGTTTGAACAAGTAATAATACATAAATGCATTACTTACCTCTGAACTTTCCGTTTCTGCTATTTCTATTTGGTCCTTAATAAATAACATTTCCTCAAAGTACCAGCACTTTGGTTTGGGTATATCATCAGTTGATGCTCCAGACAGCTTAGCACTTTCAATAGCTTTAAAGTCTTTATTAAAATTAGTGCGCAGGGTGTTAATTTTTTTCTTCAGTTTCTCTACATTGAAGTCTGGTTTATAGAAAACTAATGCCTCGACGATTTTTTCATAGATGTCTGCTTTTTATTTTTTTGAAATAATCCTTTGATTTAACTTTTCACAGTTTCGGCGAATCACGATAAAGTGTAATTAAAAGCAAAATAAAATCATGTTCGGAAATATTTTCGTCGGCCATGATTCCGTGCCCACGTTTCAGTATCTGGTACAAAACTGATGCAAATATTGATCAATATCACCATAAACGTCAATATGAATATCAATATAGCTTCCTTCAATACGCTTCAATAGAAATTTGCATCAATATGCTTCAATACGCCGTCAATATGTTTGAAGCTCTCCTAAACGTCAATATAGCCTTTCAATAGGCATTGATCAATGCATATTGACTCAATATATTGATAGTCTAGGGGGTGCTTTAGTGGGATTCTTTAATAAGGTAATCGTGTACACGAAATCACTTTTTACGACATTTTTTAGTGGTCGAGAGTTTTTTTATTTCGAAAAAACCCAAAAAAAATCGGTTTTCAATAAAACACGTATTTTAACTTCTCCACTGCTATATCTTTAATAATATTCATGCTATCAAGTTAATTTTTTTAGATTAAAGTAGACACAATAGCGCTTCAAACAACGTCCCACTTGAAGCTGATATTTTTCTTAAATTTTTAAAATAGTACGAAACTTAAAATTGTTATTTTTAGTAGCGTAATTTTAGGCAATCGAGAAAAAGTTTATTATTGAAAATTTATACATACATGCTGCGTACAAATTGTAGCTAATGTTTAAAAAAGTTTTAAAACAAAAATTTTTTAGATTCCTTTTATAGTATTGAGTCAGTAATATTTTTTTAACAGCCAAAGTCATATTTTTGCGCGCTTGGGCTTAGCGAGCCGGCCGACTACAAAGATCTTACGGTCCGGTGGAGAGTGTAGTAGGTAGTTAAAGTTGTATCAACAGGTTTAAACGCAAAATCTAAGGGCTGCTTAAGTTGTTTAGAAAAGAAAAAAAATTTTAAATATCCAAAACAGGTGGGTAGATTTTTAAACCCATATAAAAATATCAATCATTGTTATTAATTACCCACCTAATAAGTAGGTTAATTCAACTTTTTTATTGGTTGCTGTAAAGAAAACCACCCACGGGTTCGTTATTTTTTGATTATACATTCAAAACTTCATTATTTTTAAACATTTTAGCAACAAAAAATTGCGAATGCTTTGTGTTTTTTAATTAAATTTGAAAATATAGTACATACATTAAATATAAACTAGAACTTCGTTAAACGTCTTTTTAAACAGGAATATAATTCTTTTTCCATATAAAGAGATGATACAAGCTATTCTTTGACATGTCTGAATACTGCTTGAATAAGCAATGTTGCCAGACTTTTTGTATTAATTTGTTATTATTGAAGGTTGTTTTTATATAAAAAACTAACCAGAACTAACAAACAACAACTTTCAAACTATGATCTAGTTCTGGTTAGTTCCGGTTAGGTTTTCCTCGATAAATTATAATTTTTTATTATAAATGCGCCGTTCTGGTCGGTCATGATTAGTGCTGGTTAGTTAAGGCGGCTTTTTATTTTCCCTAATTATATTTGAACTGGCTTGAAATTCAAATATTTTGATTTAATAAAAATTATCCTTATGGTAAGGGCAAATTTTTTTATTATAAATTAATAATATTTCCGTTTAGCAACACTGTAAACGTCTTAAAGCGATGCATGAATTTTTTACATGTAAATCGTAAATAGTTAAAATAAAATGTCAAATAATAACCAATTTTTAAATTTTTTATTGCGCTTTTCTTGGTGAAAACTACATCATCCCATTTTTGCCTTAAATAATAATAATTAAAGAATATTTTACATTACAAATTTAAAAATCGTCCAATTCCGTGGGTGATTTTTTACAGACCCTAAAAATGTAATATGTAAGTAGTTATTTAGGCGCTTCATTAGTAGCATTTTACGTAAATTTAATCCATTTCTGCCTTAAAATCTTTAATAATGATATTGCAGGAACGAAATTTACACCCCACAACATTTTAGTTCTTCTTTCACACAAGTACATGTTGGAAATTCAATTTTGGGTTGACAAAAAGCCATTGCACTACGTATTATGGCAGCAGCTCTTAATAAAGTTTAAATTTTGGACATTTCGTTGGGAAGTAAAGATCTATCTGAACATCACTACCAATACTCGCAGAAAAGGTACATATTGTCGAACTATTTTCGTGTAGGTTCGGAAACCGTTTTCCTATTTTTGTGCGATATTATGTTTCTTTCAGAGATGTAGTGACTGTAACATAATTTATGATATTTCTCATCAAACGCAAATAAATCTTTATAGCCACGTAATTTAGATATCATATTAATGTCGTTTCTATTCCTGGCAGCTTTATTACTTTTTTGATAGGTAGCTTTTCTACTACCTAAAAAGATTCAGTACTATGTAAAAAAAATAAATACCCTAAACAGGATTTATAAGGATAAAATTGAAATTCGTATTTTGTTTCAGTACAAAATATAAACTAATATAAAGGTACCAACTATACTATGAAGGTACCTAATAATATTTAAATTACTTGTTTAAACAGATTTTTATATAATTTTTCTTCTTTTTATTTTTACTATTGCTGCAAAAAAAAAACACATTTTCTAATATTAAACTATCGCATTTAAGTTTAGTGTCACAATAATTTGAAGGACCGGCGCGGCCACCCGTCTGATTGCAAATTATGATAATAGTTTTGAGAATCTATGTAAGTTTTACGACAGTCTTTAGGATATTTTATTTTAATTTCGCCATTTAAAATATCATCTTTTTGACAAATTTTTTTGATAGATTGTCCTGCCTTTTTCAGCACTTAATAGTAATGATAACAACCCTTGTATTCTAGGTCAGGTTTCTCAACCTTTTTTGGCCCGCGGAACAAAATATAGTTATTATTGTTTTTTTAATAAGTAATTTTTTTCGCGGATCGAAAATTTCCGCGACTAGTAAAATTTCTCCGCGGACAACTTGTGCCATGGTGGTCGCCCGACCAGCGGTTGAGTAGCTGTTCTAGGTCTTTGTAAAACAGATTTTATCCATCATACACAATTTTCTTACAAATAATTCGCTTCATTGTTTTAAAATTTCAAATACATACAGCACACTCTAAATTTCGACAACCACCACTACTAATGTATTACTTAACTACGCACGCTATCCGCATGCGGGGCTATTGGGTCCCGATAATACTTTTTACGTCTAAAAAAAATCGCTGTTGCCAAACGATACGCTCTAGGAAAAAATTTTTTTCAAAAACTTTTGTTATTATTTGGCTATATTTTCTTCGCTGCATGTATGAAAATATTTTCAAAAATAAAAAAGTTTATCGATTGTGAAAATTTCAATACCAAAAATATTTATTTTTAGTTTATATGATTTTTAGAGGAATGAAAGTGCGAATTGTCCCAAACTATTTATAAGGTTAAAAGCGCTACAGTGTGGGCTTTAATTTGACATAAAAAATTTCGGTATCTTTGATAGTTTTAAAGTTATGGCGGTGGAAACAAAAAAAATCAATTTTTTATAAGTTAAAAAAATCACTTTTTATTAATTTAAAAAGTTCGAGACCACAAAAATGTCGTAAAATACGATTTCATGTGCCCGGTGACATACTCAAAGAAACCTAACAGGTTTGATCTGGTTCTACGCCAAAAAAAAAAAACGACACGATAGACTTACGGAATCGCTCCACCATTGCGGTATTTTTTATTTTTGTGTAAAATTATTTGTACCAGCATTATTAAGAATCAGAATAACATTTAAAAGTTAATTTTAATATGAAAAAATAATTTTAGTTTTAAATAAATTTGGATAATCCATATTAGTAGAAAACTACAAAAAGTTGAAAAAAAAATAAAATTCTACTAGAGAAATAAAAATTAGTATGTGGTTGTAAAATTTAAAAATATGCGATTTTTCCTATACCTTTTTTTAAAATTTTAAAAGATAATGATTCATTTAACGATTAAAAAAAAATATATCAATTTTGAGAGACAAGACAAGAAACTAATAGATATATTGCTATGCCTTACACTCCTGGACTGAAAAGAAACACAATCTGTCTAAACACAACAAATTTTATATATATATATATATATATATATATATATATATATATATATATATATATATATACATGGATGAAGAGAATTGAAAAAGGTGGCTATGACTCATTTTAATTAGGGTGATAATTATGATGTTGCTTTCGAAGGTTTTTGCACTCAAAAAATTTTGGTCTAACCTTATTTTAATCATAACTAACTCAATTTTTATGATACATACCTTTTTTTTAAATAAAAAAGTCTTTGCAAGTGCTTCAAAAAAGTTGTTATTAGTTTTCCTTGTAAAATACACAGATTTTGCGTTATTTGCCTTTGCAACTGTAAAATTTTGTGTCAGATGAATAATAGCTAACCTTTAACAAACCACAACCGATTACACGTGGCTGGACCCGTAAGTATATATATATATATATATATATATATATATATATATATATATATATATATATATATATATATATATATATATATATATATATATATATATATATATATATATATATATATATATATATATATATATATATATATATATATATTATAAAAATATATATATATATATATTTATTTATATATATATATATATATATATATATATATATTTTATATATATATATATATATATATATATTTATATATATATATATATATATATATATATATATATATATATATATATATAATATATATATATATATATATATATATATATATATAAAATATATATATATATATATATATATATATATATATATATATATATATATATTTATATATATATATATATATATATATATATATATATATATATATATATATATATTTATATATATATATATATATATATATATATATATATATATATATATATATATATATATATAATATATATATATATATATATATATATATATATATATATATATATATATATATATATATATATATATGCCATAATGACACTTATGACACTTTTGAGCGAAGGTGCAATATGGATTGTAAGTTTTAGGCAAATGATGACTATTACAACAATTATTTAATTAATTGCCCAGTAATTCCCCACTGCGTACAAATTCATAATCAAGTTAATAACCGTTTTTCGTGCGTGTCTAGACGTTTGCAACTTTTCCTCCATCATTCATCCAATTTATTTAATCATGCGTTACTGCTGTGCGGGCAAAATTGTGAGAAGGATCCGTGCCGAGACTTAACAAGATAAAAAAGCGATAATAATTGATGGTCCTATAATTGAATTACATTTAATTTTATTGGATTATATTTATCATATATAGGAATAATACGCCAAAGAATTTACCACATTATTTTTTACTTACTTTGTCTACATCTGTAATCTGTAAGAATTGTATAGTAGACGAAAAAATAACTTTAGGTTAGGTTAGGTTTAAAGTGAGTGCACTTTTTACGTCTTTCACTGCGACCGCTCAATCTATTGTGGCTCACACCTTTTTATATTTCTCCCAATAGGATCAGACTTCTAATGAATCCGATATTAGATTGGGAGAGAGAGTTCTTACATCTCCTCTTACTTGGCTCGCTACCGGACACGAGCACAATATGTGTTCTGGTGTCCCTGTTTCCTGGAAAGTATGAAGAGCAGACGATTGGATCCGTAATGCCCTCCTCTCCTGATCTAGTGACGTGGGTAGCTACCAGGTCCTTGTTACAGGATCCAGATGTTCCTTCTAAGGTCGTATCTCCGGTCTTTCCCTATGAAAACGGTCATAACCGCTTTCTGTTTAAAGCCAGGGAACCCTTTTCCTCACAAAAGCGGTTCTGTCCAACTTCTGTATGGATTTAGGGATCTCTTCCTAAGCACCTGTTTGTTTGGGATGGATTAGCCCTTCCCCGTAAAACAGACGCCTGTGACTTCATGGGCACCTTTCGAAACGGAATCACCCGCTTAGGTCGGCGCTCCTTTGTCTGCTTGTATCCTTGGTCAGCGCACCTTTGTCACTTTTTTCCTATGAAAGCGGTTCTGTCCGCTTCCTGTTTGAAGCTAGGGAAGTAATAGTCCACCACGGCAGAGCCATGCATTACCGCAGTAAGGCTGGATACTCTGAGAGGTCGCCCTGTATCTCAGAGGCACCGTTGGAGACACCTGTTTAAGGCACAAAATGTCATTCACTCATCAGCACGGTATGCTAACACCTTGAGTTAAGCCTTGTTTTCATTTTAGCTTCGTATCCCGTTCCATACGCTAGCAACAAGAGTTACCGATAACTAGCAACTCTAGCGCAAAATACCTTTACTTTTAAACAAAATAGGAACGTAAAATCACTGATAACATTATTGTCTGCCAGTAAGAGATACGCATGAAACATTTTTTTTTTTAATTATTATTAACTAAAGTCAATTCAAAGCCGCACTGGTGCCTTAGCGGGTTCAAATTGCAGTTTTTTTTACCTAGAAAAAATCGTATAAAATCGTAGCTTTTAAGAATAGTTTTTTAGTTATCATTTGAAAACCGTGTGAGATACATCACTAACCCAATCGTTGTGTATCAATTAACAAATAAAAACAATGAAAGTCCAAGATTTTAGTGTTAACAAAACTATTTTCTTATGATGCAATTCTCTAGCCCAAACAGAGTATATCAATTTTAACATTAAGACTATAACTAACATGGCACATAATATTAAGTTACCTACACAGTTTATGAAAATTGTGATAATGTTAGTTACTTGTTCAATATTAAATACCCTCATTATACTAATAAAACATGAATTAAGCAGAAGCAGTCACGCCACACTAATCGAGGATAGAGTATCTACATAGATTGATTTACCTATAATAATCATATGCACCATTATAACCTCCTACTTGAACTTCGATATCCTGAGGTTATTCGCGATATTATGACTTTTAGCATGGTGTGCTCTTATTTTCAGATGCAACCAACGTCTTTTCAAAGGTAAAATGCGCTTTTTATTAACAATTGGGAACGCTGGACGTGGATAGTAGTTGGATCAATACTCGGTAAGTTTACCCGCTGCGAACACAACGTAATGGATTTTACGTAAAATTGTAAGTCTGGAATAGATGGAAATGGGTTCAACAGTTATTTTAAAGTAACCTGTTTTTCAAATAATAAATAATATTAACGATTAATCAAAACATTTTTTGTCCAGAGTAAGAGAATAATTACTGTAGGGTAAAAAATACTTGAAACTTTATTAAAATTTGTATTTTATTCACTAGAGAATAGAAAGAACAATCGAAAACATTAAAATGCTGTTATTGAGGCATTTATTAACTTTCATTTAAATATTAGTCAAGTAGTCTTAAAAATAAAAACAATAACACAAGATTGGAAAACGACATGTTTTATTAAGTTGACAATAGGCCTTTTCATCATGTGACAAGCGCAAGCGCAGTCGCCATGTTGAAATGGCGACAATTTAAAAGTTTCGTACTGTTTTGATCGACAATGGCTGGGAATGCAATATTATCTCCCCCAATTAAATCATTTACTGGAAAATATCGTTGATGGTGCTTCACTGATTTATAATTCAGTTGAAGCCCATAATTGTACGCAATTAAAAAGGTAGTTTAAATGTCATGGACGTCTTTAAAAAGGAAAAAGAAGTGAGCTGATTGAGAGGTTAGGCATCATTACTTCTTTACTATACAAAAAGTATCTATAATTTTATTCTACTTAGGCCTACCACATATATACAATTGTTATATTAATTAAATTGATTGATTTAAATGATTTATAGCGTGTATCACTCTTACATACTCCATAACAACACCGCTTCTTCGTTCCTTTTCGTACTGATATTATAATAATCGATTAAAAAAACCTATTTGCTAATTAAGGCACTTTTTTCTTTATTTTCGTATTTCATTTTTTCAATAACTTTGCTTTCTTTAGTATTTTTTTATTTTAATTATGTGTTTACAAGCCCTTTTACACGCTTGTTTACAAAAAACAGTACGAAAAAAATGGCAGATACTGACGCATGCGCACAAAAAAAATTGTGATGAAAAGGCCTATTGTCAGTTTCAATTCAATTTTTATAAAGGTGTTGCCTAATTAAAAGCTCATCTACCTAAAAAATGGAAATTTCAATTGAATGTCATATCGAACTGACAATTGTCAACTTAAATAGGTCATCTTAATATTTTGTTTTTGTTTTTGTTTCAAGCCGTCTTGACTAATATTTAAATTAGAGGTAATAAATGCTCCAATTACCGTTTTTTATGTTTTCGATTATTAGTTATGTTCCCTGGTGAATACAATCAAGGTTTAAAATAGTTTTCAGTAATTATTCTTTTACTCGGTCAATAATTAATATTATGTATACTTTCAGTATTCACTTAAATACGATCAAAGATACTTACTGTTCGAAACGTTGTGAAAAATTAAAGACAATGGAAGTCCGAAAAGAAGTTTTTATTCAAAAAATGTTTATCGCTCAGCGTTGGGAAAAAATATTTTTAGTAAAAGTGGTCAAGAGAAATAGCTTTAAATTATTTTCAAGTTTCTAGAATGGCCCCTAGGGGGCGTAACTGCAATCTTGAATCTAAAAAAGTGATGTTTCTGTGAATTTTGCTATATTAACCTAACAAAAAAATACCTGATTTTTAAAGTAAAGGAAAATTTGAACTTTTTTGTTTGCCAATTCTTGATGTATCTCTAAGAATAAAGTGGTGGGGTATTTAAAGGTTTCCGTAAAAAACACACAATATTCAAAACGGCTAAGCCGATTTTAACAAACTTGGGCTAGTTGACAAGTGCTTTTCTTGGGCTATAAATGTTATAATATTTTAAGTTTTGTTAGTTTCACATGTCGCCGCTGGAGGGTTTTTTTCGAAACTCCGACAGAAATGGTTAATTTTTTAAAAAAATTAAATGAATTCTTATACTATTTTTTTCATAGAAAAGTAGCTAAATAATGCTTAAACAAGCTCGCCAACACCATATCTCGATGTCGTGTTTCTTACCTAAAATTTGGGCCAAAGAAAATTTTATATGTCAATATCTGAAAAACTATAAAAGCTTAAGAAATTTTATTTGACATAATTTATGTATTTTTACGGAACCTTTAATTTTTAGAATTTTTTTGAGGTATACCCCTGGAATTTGATTTTTTTATTATAACTCGTAAATTATTGCATTTAGACGAAAAGATTAAATAATAAAAGATAACCTAACCTAACCTAACTACATAATTAATGTTCCCTAAAATTTCTTGTTGATTTAATGGTTTTTGAGATATTGACGTATAAAATTTTCTTTGGCCTTAATTTTAGGTAAGGAAAAAGATATCGAGATACGGATTTCACTCGCTTGTTTAGGCATTATTAATCTACTTTTTCATAATAAAAATTATACTTATGCATTTAATTTTTTTGAGAAAATTAACCATTTCTGTCGGAATATCGAAAAAAGCCCTCTAACGGCAACTTGTGAAACTGACAAAACTTCAAATATTATAATATTTATAGCTCAAGTAAAGCTCTTGTTAACTAGCCTAAGCTTGTTAAAATCGGCTTAGCCGTTTTAAAGATACAAATTGTTTCACAAAAACCTTTAAATACCCCCACCACTTTTTTTTAGAAATACAACACACATTGTCAAACAAAAAAGTTTAAATTGTCCTTGAATTTAAAAATTATGTTTTTTTTTGTTAGGTTAATGTAGCAACATTTACAGAAACTGCACTTTTTTAGATTCAAGATTGCAGTTACGCCCCCTAGCGGCCATTTCGAAACAAAAAAATTTCCTGCTATTTCTCTTCACCCTTTACTATAAATATTTTTCCAACGCTGTGCGATAAACATTTTCTGGATACAGCCGGCGTTCTTTCTTATTTGGACACCGGTACATCAAACAAGTCTTGTTTTCTCAGATACTGCCTTTTTTCAGTGTTTAAGCTACTACTAGGTTACCTAGAAAGAAAACTAATTAAAATAATAAGGTACTTTTTAATATTCATGGTTTTAACAAGTAATTATTTGTCGTATTTTTAACAAACTTCTTAAGGCTCTTAAAGACGGTAAGCACTGCGAAAAGTTCTTATTACATTGAACAGATACATGCAAAAGGATAAGATGCAGTATCAATATATTGTTCCTCGAGGGATTATTTCCGCTGATGCCTTTGATTGGAAATATTACGGCAAATCCTGGCCAAATGCATCCAATAAGAAACGTTTCAGAAATTGAATGCACTGCAAATCCACGGATTCGCATTATATCAATTTTTAAGTTGCAGTTCCACTTTAAATTAAATTTGTAGGATCCTCCGAGATTTTATGTATATGTGTTATTTTCTTTTTCTGGAAAGAATAATTTGTGGATATATTGTGGATTTCCAGATAGGATCCAATATCATATCTTTCTGCTGAATTTTGGTTTTCTTTATAAAAACCCAGATTGCAGTCAGTAGATATACACTTAGTACTTTTTGAAACCAAACAAAAACTATTCGGCCAAATATGAGCAGTAATAGTATTACTTATGATAAGCTTTCATTTAATGTTGAGCTTTGTGGTTTTTATTTTTATATTTCCAATATCTCCACATATTTCCAATATTTTAGATATAAACTGCTCATCAAAAAGATCGTACCATTTAATTTTTAGACCCATTTTCAAACTGCTGTAACTTTTTTTAAAATTAACTTTTTTGAATATCTAAAACGAAGTTTAAAACCGCGTTTTTCTACTTTAAGCTGAATTGCATTTAGTTTTAGTAAGATGAATATTATCATGGTGTACAGGGTGATCAACAGATTGCGGCAAAAAAACAAAAAAATCGAGTGTGTCCCATTTCAGTGGTAATTTTTTTTGGTCGTTATAATATGGATTGTTACCAAGGTCATATCAATATCTCTAGACGTTTATGCCAGTTTTCGAATTGAGAACTTCTGGCTTCCGATACACTTCTAAACGTCATTTTTTGGAATCAATTCTTTAAAAAGCTATAACTGAAAAATGGATTGACGGATTTCAACGAGTGTTTTATATTCAGAAAGCTCATTTCATGTAGATTTTTTATGTCCTAAGCACTTTTCGATAGGTTACAATTTTATAAGTATACGGGGCCAACAAATACCAAACACGTAGCTGATTTAGAAATCCTAAATATAGAGTATATTATTGAACGCCAAAGCCATATGTGTTTTGTTTTAAAAATGGCCAAGTTGAAGTTTGTGTCAATATCTTAAAACCATTTTTACCGTTACTTGATTTATGCTGTTTAAGTGCCTGTATAGATAAATTCAATGTATCAAGTAAACATTTTTTGTTTTTTGTAGAGGTAATTTGACTCTTTAAATATGGCAAAACTTAGCTAAAATCAACTAAAAAATATAGTGCAGTAAGTTTTTGGACACCCGAAATGTACTAAAATTTTTAATCTAAAACATGTTGCGCAAACAAGGCCGTTCTGTACCGAATGTTGCGGTAATTATGGATACCATAATAAATTTGAAAGCACTTTGTTGATCACTCCGTATATCATGGTGTACAACACCAAATACCCTAATTTATGTTTAAAAATGTTTAAAACTTTCAGATGTGTTGAAATTCCTACTATTTAGACCTAATGCCATAATAACGACGCATTTTTGCTAAATAAGTTTACAGCTACTTAAACAGCATAAATCGATTAACGATAGAAATCGTTTCGAGATATTAACACAAACTTCATCTTGGCCATTTTATAAACAAAACACACACATATGATCCCTTTGGCGTTCAATAGTTTACCCTATATTTAGGATTTCTAAATCAGCTACGTTTTTGGTATTTGTTGACCCCGTATACTCATAAAATTATAACCTATCGAAAAGTGCTTAGGACATAAAAAATCTACATGAAATGAGCTTTCCGAATATGAAACACTTGTTGAAATCCGTCAATCCATTTTCATTATAGTTTTAAAAGTTTATTCCAAATTTGACGTTTAGAAGTGTGTCAAAGGGGGTCCTCAATTTGGCATCCTCAAGTTTGATTGACCTTATCCCCAATTTTAACGACCAAAAAACCCTGAAATGGGAAACCGAAATATTTTTTTCGTACTTTTTCACCCTTTTTGGCCCCAAAACTAAATGCAAAAACAAAGTAAAAAAAAGCGGTTTTAAAACTTGAAATTCAAAAGTTAATTTTAAAAAATTAAAACGGGGAAAAAGGGGCTAAAAAAATGGTACGATCTTTTGACAGTTTTTTCGAAAAAAATTTTCCCTCATAAGTAAGGGCTTGGCTGAGATTTATCTGCTATGGTAATAATTTATTTTACTATTTAATTCGGCGCCTTATATCGGCAAAGTCCCCAAAAAAAGTCTGCTTTCAACTGGAAAAATTTTTTCCTGGATCAACCTTATCCCAAAATAAAAAGAAAAACTAAGCGACAAAATTTTCTTTGTACTTGTAAGGTAGCCAATCAATGTCAGTGACAATAAAAAAAAAAATTTGGGATCTTGCCTTATGCAAAAAATTAATAATGCGAAAAAGATTCAAAAGGGAAATTTTAAAAAGCGATAACCTACATTATGCGTATAAATACCAAACTCCAAAAAAGCATATGGGATCCATTTTTCAGTTTCTGAGGATCCAAAAATCAACTTGAAAAAAATACCTACTCCTTAGAAACCCAGCAAAATCATGGACGACTACGCATTTAAAGGGAAAATTTTACTTTACGGACACCTTTCCGATTTTATAAATTTTTCATACAGGGGTTTTTGGGGCTGATCACGAATCTAAAATTAGTTTTTTCCGGCAACCTCGGCAAAGGGTTGTGGGGGGATTGCCGATCCCAATGGAGCGAAATGTATAAGCGAATGCCCCCGTGAGCTAACCCCTCGCACTGGTCAAGCGCCGAACTAGACGCACTTTCTCCCCTCCGCCAGCTAAAGTTTGTACGTCTACATTA
>JAHBCN010009510.1:0-34810 GCA_019359885.1 Listronotus oregonensis
CCGTAGCTAGGCTTGCACGGAAGAGTTTAAAAAGCAGTGAAACGGGGGGTTTGTTTCCCCCTGCTGTAGTAGTGCTGGGATTATACCATCAGGTCCATGTACTTTGTAAGCTTCAAATGATTCAATTGCCCACTGATTTTTTTGTAGGTTTGATTCCCTTTTTTGCTACTTCCCAGTCGCGTCTTGTGGGCCGAATATTCGGGACATTGACGTCTGGGTAGGTCTCATTAAGTTGATTTCCCCTTCTTGCCCCTTTAGATGTGTTTGGAGCAAAATCTCCAATGTTTCCCTGCCAGTTTCGGGTAGGTTTCATCGGTTTTTTTTAAAGTGCCAACAGGGATTGCCGGGGATTTTTAGACATGATTTTTTGGAGTCTGGCTGCCGTGCTTGTAAGATTCGATTGCTACTAATTCCAGCAAGTCCGTAAACAACATTGTCGACACCTTTTAAGCACGCTTAAATTTTTTAATTTGAATTAAAAATATAATTTTCTTCATATTAAAATGCTTTGAATTGAAAAAATAAAACTGGGCAGTAATTTGAAAACATAAAGTTAACCACTGGAACTAATTTTTGCCCAACCCCGTATACTCACACCACGGCTAAAAAAATGCGGAAGGAATTTTACTAATTGACGTGTCAAAGGGATTTTTTTCAAAATACAAAATTTTAAAAAATAAAAATTTATTCGATGTCAGATGTTTACTCTGCATGCAATAAAAAATATATAGTAAAAATGTCGGTATGAAAACAAATTAATTGAGTTATAAATATCAATAATTACTACTTTAAATAATAATTAGCTATAATAATTTAAGAATAATTTTGTGTACAAAATGATGTAAAAAATATCCCTAACATAGTTTTGAATACAATAAAAACATGTTAAATAAGGACTTATTTTACAGGTTTAATTAGTACATAAGGACCACTTTACGGCCACTAAACAGTATAATAAACCACTGTTTATAATGTAATCACACAAAAACGGTAATATTATTATAAAAAGAAAGGGTTTTAAGGTGTTTTTAATGTTTTAATAATAATTAGATACTCCCAATCATTCAAACAAACATACATTAGCATCTACATGAGTCACTTACTTAAAAATCTATTATTATATTTCTAAGTCAAAATAAATATTTTCTGGGAATTATCAAACCCGCAGCGGCTTGAATAAAAAATAAATCTTAGTAGCTTTTCTGTCCCAGAATCATTCTACCTAACGTATTGCTCCTTCCTCGAAAGAACGTATGTCTCAATACTTTTGGCAAAAATTACTTGCTTGCATTTTTATACACAAAGATAATTAAATTTAAATATTTAATACACTTTTAATAAACTATGTTATAAATAACAAAATTCACAAATCAAATTAAGTAAAGGGGTCCGTACTCCTCAGCGAAGCGCAATTTTCTCGGACATCCCTTATTGGGTTTTGGACGGCTTCGACATCTATATCACTAATTTTTTTGTAGATTGCACCCCCCAATTGCCCTTATTTTTTTAGCTCCATCCTTCATCGTAAATCTTTCTAGTCAAAAGTGCCAAAAAAGGTAGGTTGGAGGGTCGTTTCTTGGTACAAATGGTATGTTTTGGGGCATTTTGCCAATTTTGAGTTTATCTTTATTGTTTATTTTTTATTAATGTCAATAAATCATACAATTCAATTACATAAGTCAATATAAAATGGAATACAATGAATAAATACAACATACAACTTAAAACTAGCAAAAGTAAAAATAAAATACAAAATTCATAGTACATGGATGGTCAGACGTAGAAACAAGGGCAAACAATAGTAAAAAAAAATAAAAGCAAACAAAACGGAGGCATTAAGAACAAAGTATCACAGGTTACGATGCAGCTGAGCACCCAGAAACAATTCTGTTGACCTCGTCCAAAGAAAAAGGAGCTGTCTTCAGAAAATACTCCTTGAGCCTGGATTTGACTTTAGATAGAAGCAGCATCCTTACTGAATCGTCCAGTCTGCTAAAGTACCTTACACCAAAATAGTTTACACCAGTTTGTGCTCTTGTTAATCTAGTATTGGTAGGATATATGTTATTTTTGGTACGTGTTCTGTAGTTATGGATGTCGTCGTGTGTTTCGTATTGGTCAATATGTGTTAGGATATAAAGGATACTTTCCAGTGCGTAACTCGCAGGCAATGTCAGAATTCGTTCACACTTAAAAGCCGCTTGCGTAAAGGCTATGATGCTAACTTTGGCCAAAATATTATGTGACCTTCAGCATGATTCTCGTCTATAAAATTAGCCAGTCTTGAATATAGCGCTAACTATCACGTAAGGCCTGGATATTTCTTCAGTAGAAATCGCGTAGCAAAATAAAATTTGGCCTGCGAATTTAGCCGTTTTTTAAATTTTACATTGTTTGGGCAGTCTTCTATGTTATCGCTATTAAAACCATCATTTTCTTTGTTCTTGAATTTCCTAAAGTCAAGTACATTTTATCATTCAATAATGATTCTCTCTTTTGCCCGCCAACACCGTGGTATTCGTACCAGCTGGATTCCCGAATATTTTAGATATTTCTTTCGTTTGCGATATTGTACACCATTTCTGGCCAATTCCCTTAAAATTGTGTCCTTAGAAGTGCGATATTCACCTCCTTATTTTCTCATAGACACTACCACTCTATTTTTAGCCCTCCTCACCAATCTATATGCCCTTTCTTGGATAAAAATCCTGGGTCTTCCACTTTTCGGTAAATTAAGGCATTGTATGTCATGCTCACATTAAACTATTGTAAATTGTACGGCGCGAAATATATGTGTTTCGAACATACTAA
The DNA here is from genome assembly GCA_019359885.1 of Listronotus oregonensis. Lineage (NCBI taxonomy): Eukaryota > Metazoa > Arthropoda > Insecta > Coleoptera > Curculionidae > Listronotus > Listronotus oregonensis. Next base: position 2,812 of record JAHBCN010009510.1, read on the forward strand.
CTATTTAAGGTTTAGGCATCCGCCCAACTAAATTGTAAAGCAAAACAGTTTTTAAGAAAATTGTTAAAATTAAGACAAGATATTGAAGATTTTTTGTTTCCAAACTCAACTAAATATTTTATCATTACTTATTAATTAACTTGAGTAAATGTTGTGTCAAAACTTTAAAGACATTTCGACGGTATAATTCTAATAACCCGTATTTCCAATTTTTTTCAAATTTTACTTATTTGCGCCAACCGATAAAGAGGAATCCCTCTAATATGTATTATATTATCCTATCCTATCCCATTAAAAATTTGGCGCCAGATATGTTAATATTCCAAGGAAGCTTAAAGGTGTATGGAAGCCCAATACTGTAGAACAAAATTGCCCAGGCGTGCAGGGCAGCGGAAATAGGGGGATTGGCCCCGCGGAGTTTGCGCAATGAATAGTAGGTCAGAGCCGGGCTTCCATAATTCTTTGTTACTATCTATAAAGTTGACATCATCAAATGTTAAATTTAGGCATTCACTGTTTTTTTTAATTTTTGCACAAAATTGTTGGTAATTAAACGATACTACTATAGAATATTTAAAATTATTGTGTAATATTGGATTTTGTATCATCTGATATAATATGGAAAGAAGCCTTCTATTTAAATGGTCGATATTTTTGTGAGTTTTGTATTTTTACCAAAAATCTTTGTAAGTAAATAAAAACACGATTTTTAAAAATAAATTTCAAACATTGTATGATAGTTTCATGTACTTATCACCAATTTTGTGATAAAAGAAGGACAAGATAGTGTAAATGTGTTTAATATAATCCTAAGATTCTGGTTGCACATTAAAAAGTGAAAATTTTTTTAACTGCCTTTTAGGCATATATATATATATATATATATATATATATATATATATATATATATATATATATATATATATATATATATATATATATATATATATATATATATATATATATATATATATATATATTTTTTATTATATATATATATTTTTTTTTTTTTTTTTTTTTTTTTTTTTTTGGTACCTGTGTCTATAGTATGTCGAGCTTAAAAAGTTAATATTGTAAGTTTAAGAAACCAAAAATCTAATTTCTTTTTAAACAAATACAGAAAAAGCAAAAAGGAACTTTAGCATAAAAATTGTACTTTCTTTCATTCAATTAGAGGGACCTGTATATATTAAAATTTGCCTGGTCCGTCCAGTAATGAGAAATTTTGATGCTTTAAAAGAAGTAATTTGAATAAACCTAAATTATTAAATGAAATACACAAAAATTGTGGAAATCATCTAAAAGATAGTTAAGATTGCCTTACTTTTCTCACTGCTATTTCCTATGAAATTTTCAGTATTGTATTATTTATAATTGATATATTATTATTTTTTCGGTTACCTAACGTTACGTCTCATAAGAAGCACCTAATTTAAATATAAGAAATACTTACCTAAAGTAAAAAATGCCGGGTATGCTACCCTTGGATTTGCAAGACAAAACCATACAACCTCTAATCATTTTGTTACGATATTATAAGTAACGAACAATAAACACAAAATTATAGTCACAATTTAATAAACACCAATCACTAAAATTAGAAAGTTTTTATCAATCCAAAAAGCTTTTGCAACTACAAAATATAGGTTCTCACACAAAGCAAAATAATCGAAACTAATACGGCGCAAAGGACACAAACCACAACGAAAATGACGAATGATGAGACGACGACGGTTGAAGGTACGGTGCGGATATAGTTTCATACGCGCCGCGCGAGCCGTTGCACCAAGATCAGACAACCTAAGATCAAAAACGGTACTACGACTCTCATAAAAGTATAATGTGTTGCCTAACTACACACTGATTTATCAGTGTGTAAGTAGGGAACACATTAAATTATACGTTAGATAAAAGCTGGCTATTTCCTAGATCCCAATAAATACGCACTTATTTGGGAAACCCTGTACATTTTATCGAATTGTCAGCTTAGCATAAAAGAAGCAACATCGATGTTTAGATAACCTCGTTTTTTTCTCTAATTCCCCATAATTGAAGAATTCCATTAAAGCAATCTTAAATACTTATTTTGCGAGATTAATGAAGTTACAAAAAAGGTTAAATAAAATCAAGCTAAGCTACAAATTAATTAAATAAAAAAATTAATTAAAATGGAAGAACTTTTTTCCGTCGATAAAAATAAAATTTTATCTAAAGAGAGTTTATTTAAGTTTTTCTTTAGAAACTTGCAGGGTAAACAATTTTGTTGATTGGATTAATAATGGGAACTGAAAAGTTATGTAAGTGGAAGTTGCATTGTAGTATTTATAAAAGAAATAAAATTTTTAAACTTTAAAAATGGGAAATATAAGTACCATAACTTTTCCTAGGTTTATAACTTACATAAGGTTAAAGTTTTTATAAATTCTTACCAAATTATTGTTGTTTAGTTCCGATTCCTCCTTTGCCACTGTAGTTTTAAAGTAATATTTCTCTGACAAAAACTGATTAAATAAACCTCTTTTAAATTTAAATACTTACTTTTTGGAACTAAACAAAAATAAATTTATAATTTATTAAATCGATAAACTAGTGTTGCTCGAGACGAGACGAGTAGAACTATCCTAAGTATAGCCTCGTGGACTCGAGAAAAAAATGGCTCTATCGTCTTGGAGAGAATGCCCTTCTCGTGTTCGAGATTTTACTCTCTTTTTCGTAATAAAAATATGATTTATGGTATACATACCTCTAAGCCGTTTCATAAGTTAAAATTTAATAATAGAGGATGGTTTGAAATGTCCGTGCAAAGTCCGAGAGATGGCACCACCGGCGCGTATCGAGGTCATGTTTAGTTAGTAGCATCAGTTGAATGAACGCACACCAAGTGTCAGCCATATTGGTCTATTTCTTTGTGTTTGGCATTCGTGTAAATCGAGGAAGTCATTATGGTGACTTTGCACCTTCGATTATAACAGTTTACAAGTGGTTTCAAAATTTTCGGACTGGCCGTATGAGCACAAGTGACGCTGAACGTTCTGGACTGCCTGTGGAGGTCACAACTCCAGAAATCATTGATCAAATCCATGATATAGTGATGGATGACAGAAGAGTTAAGGTACGATTAAAGTTGCTAGTGCTGTGGGCATTTTGACTGAACGGGTACATAATATTTTACATGAACATTTGCACATGAGAAAGCTATCCACAAGATGAGTGCCACGATTGCTCACGCTTGACCAAAAACGGAATCGTGTGAAGTGTTGCAAGGATGGTTTGCAGCTGTTTCAGAAGAACCCGGAAGACTTTATGCGTCGTTTCGTCACTGTGGATGAAACATGGAATCATTTTTTCTCCTGAGACCAAACAACAACCTAAGTAATGGGTTACCAAGGGGGAATCTGCACCAAAAAAGGGAAGACCGTTCCTTGGGCCCAAAGAAAGGCTATGGCGACTGTCTTTGGGATTCCGGGGGATAATCCTCATCGACTATCTGGAAAAGGGTAAAACTATTACAGGTGCATATTATTCAACATTATTGGACCGTTTGAAAACCGAGCTGAAAAAAACCCCACGATTGGTCCACAAGAAAGTCCTTTTCCATCACGACAACGCACCAGCACACACCTCAGCAGTTGTGGTCGCAAAATTAATGGAAATAGACTTCCAACTCGTTTCACATCCCCCCTATTCTCGAGACTTGGCTTCCTCGGACTACTATTTGTTCCCCAATTGCTGGCGGGACAAAGATTTTATTTAAACGAGGAAGTGATTGCAGACACTGATCGATATTTTGCAGACTTGGACAAATCCTATTATTTGAAAGGGATCAACAAACTGAAACATCGTTGGACGAAGTATATAAGCCTAAAAGGAGACTATGTAGAAAAATAAAAAAAGGTTTACCCCAAACAAGTAAGTAGTTTTTATTTTTGGACGGACTTTTCAAACCTACCTCGTACTTTATATATTTTAGGACATGTGAGATTTTTTAAATTAAAATAGCGCAGATTTAAAACAAGCACCTATACCGTTAATTTAAAATCGATTAAGTTTTAAATTTAAACCAAAGATACCACGTGTCCTATTAAAAACACATTTTCTTTAAATATATTGAATTCAGCAGGCTTACAAAAAAATGAGACAAATAAATCATATTTTTACTCAGAATATCATCTTTACAGAGTAAAAAAAAAACATCGGTTGTTCTATTTAAAAATCCAACTGGATATCTTCAGAAACTAAACCACTACTTTACGAAAAAGAAAAGAACAAAGAAAAAAAACTAAAAAAAAAAAAAGGAAAAATCTATAAATTATTCAGAAACAAAACAGTTTTAGATAAATACATTTTCTAAGAGACAATCGGTATAAAAGTTGGTTAAAAATATATTGTAATCTGTTTATTTTTTTCTTAATATAAAATTACTTCGCAATTATAGGTTTAAACTTTATTTAATAATAAACCCTTTCTGATTAGCTTTTAAAATAAAATATTTTATTGGAAATACAATAAATCTAATTTAGTTCCATAATCCTATGGTAATTAGAATTTATATCGTTGTGCTGTCAATTAATTTATTCATATTGTTTAGTAATGGATGGCTTGCTTATTAATTTACATTAAAAGGGTTATTTTCTCCCAATCGTACAAAAAGCTTTTAGTACACTTAATGGTCATATATAGCTTCTTTTTTTCAATTTGTTACTTTAAATAATAAAAATAAATGATCAAAAAAAATTAATATGGACCATTATTAAAAACAAACTTAAATTATGATTACGCCACAGTTTTTTTTTAATAAAATATAGATTTTTTGCCATTTTGTTAATAAAAGACTGCAATTATCATTTACGTTTTATAAAGTAAGTTTCTGTTTGCTTCACCATATTTTCTTGCCTTGTTTTGGTAAGAAAATATGGAAAAAGAAAAACTTTACACTAAACATTTTTTGTTTTCAATATCATTTTTCTTTCATGGCCCAAAAATATGCACTAATAATCTCCATAGGAAGCTGCAACTTTACTACTTCTATCCTATTTTATTCCATACATGGAGATGGAACAAAACAAGAGAAGAGCACAATTTTGAGAGAGTATTTTTCTTTGCCCTCTATGCAAGATGTTAAGGTTAGCTCAGGGCGTAAAGGTTCGGACACCTAAATTTTTAATAGATAAAAAATTTTAGAAAAAAACTCTCTAACAGTACAGCAAAATAAAGATTATAAAATTCTAAAAAAATTTAATGGATATACATTTATATGTACAATATATACATTTTTTTTTTTTTATTTTAAAATCATGAAATGTTGACTACAAATTTTTTTTTTTAAAGAGATTGAAATTTAATCGAAACTGACTTTGAAGTTGGCTTTGGTGACCTCTTGGTGTAGTAGATATACCTTCTCTCCTGTGCTGAGGTCGTGGTTGATGAACTCCCCAACAGTGCCCTGAAAGCGTCACCGTGACAGCGGCCAGTGGGGGTTGTTGTTCACAGCAGTACATAAAAAAAAAAAATGAAGGCAGTATCGGTACACCAGGTTATTTCGGTATAGGTCTTGAATTTATGTCTTATGGTTTCAAAAAATTTCAAACTTGACAGCTCTGATCTTTAAAAATTTTACCTTTATGAAAACATTTCTTTTATTTTAGAAAAAAAAACTCCTCGAGTAATGAAAATAAAAGTAAAAAAAAAAAATTCGTCTTAAATTCTAGACGAGGAAATATAATTACAATTGCTTCAAAAAAATTATAAAAATAAATTTCCAGGACTTTCCTAGAACTTTATTTAGGTACTTAAAAAAATTAATAAAATTCCAATTGCATAACAAACTTTATAAATAAACTTGCCAGGGCTTTCCCGGAACTTATTTAAGTATTAAAAAAATTAATCAAAGTTTAATTGCTTAAGTTTAAAAAAATCTTCATAACTATACAAGTTACTAAGGAAATTTAGTTTCATGAACTTATTTAGCAATATTTGTAAAAAATTAATAAAGTATATGTTAATTTAAACATAACTTGCATAACTATAAGGTACAAGGAAAATGTTGATCTATACAAACATATATCAATTTGGCCATTTTTGTTTTCGACACTTACCTGAATATATAAAAATGGTCTTCAACTTCTTTGCCATTTTCTCGCACCTCTGCGAAAATCGTCCTTAACTGCTTTGCAATTTACACGCCACGCGGCGCAAAAATCTGTCCTTAACAAGACATTTGTCAAGGCTCCGTACTACACAGTACAAAAATCAATAACAGCAGTGGAAACGCTATATCCTAGCGCCTTCCACGGTAAGATACGATAAGGTAAAGCAAAATATTGTGGCTTCACAATATTTTCCAAAAATACTAGATTTATTTATGGTCCTTTTCTTAAAAAAAAATTGAAACCCCTTAACTTAAAAAGAATCTGGACCGCTATGAATTGAACCCCACAGGACTTGAGTCAAAAAAAATCAATCCTTCGCACCTATGTGCAAAAAAAATAATAATTGATACTAATTTTGACTCACCTGTGTTCACTTCATAGACTCTCCTGGCCCAGATCTTTTACTGCTGCTTGCTAAATTTTAGATTGGACATTCCCTGTTGTGGTAGTCTGCTCCAGTTTTTACGTCTCCCAGACTCTAGTGCCAGTAGGCTGTGATCCTAGGATCTTATCCAGGTCTAGACTAAAAAAAAAAGGAACAGCAGAAAAGGTCTTATGTTTCAAGGAAAGGGAAATGCTCCAACTTCTATATATTCGCCTACATCAAAATGTGTAAGCATCAGAACACATGGGTTCCAACAAAATGGCGCCTGATCGGCTTGAAAGAAAAAAAAGACCTTAACAAATCATTAAGTAATAATTCCCTTCAGGAATAAATTTTGGATTTTTCCCTAAAATCCACAAAAGCAATAATCAAAAACATATCATGTATTCTTATACATAACCAAAAAGAAAAATTTTAGCACAAGTTTAAGAGAAATATAAGGGGAGACCGACTTACCATGAAAAGTGTCGAAATCAAAAAGCCTTCACTTGAAGGAATTTGGCTACCTTTTCGGCTCCTGATTCCCACTATAAAATACAAGGTCCAATGGTGATCTTTTATTTCGCTCACATGTCCCTTTTACCAAAAAAAAGGCAGTACTCTTTTAAGCGACAAGGAGTACCACGAATTTGAATTTTTCGCGGTATTTATACGGTTTTCCACTCAACTTGTACACTGCACACACATAATAATTCTAAGTGAACAAATACGAACGAAATTTTCTGCTTTCAACAGCTGATTCAATTTTGTCCCATCAGCGAATCCACTATGACCATTTAAGGGTATCGTTTGAACAGGCCGGTTCTTAATAACGCGCTCCCGGTTGTTTACTTGAGCTTGCAAGCGAGACAGACGTACCCGAGTGTAGTGTGTTGTCTAAACGGATAAAAATCGATAGTCAAATTCACTTTCAGCGGTTGCGTGAACCTTATACCGTATGGTTTCCCTTTAATACAGGGCGTCCGTGATTTTAAGAGTAATTATTATGTGCAATATTTAAAATGACTGATACTAAATTATTAAGTTATAGATTTTAATCAAACGTTTATTTGGAGAATTTCTGATATTTCAAGAATCGATTTTCATAATAAAAATTTAGGCGTTATTTAAGCTGACTGATAAAAATTATTTAATTATAGATTTTATTTAAACATTTGTTTGGAGAATAATGATGTTGCGAGAATCGTGTAAATACTCGCAACAACTACTACGTAGATGAACTTCAGGAGTACCTTCTGGGAATTTATGACGTAACAAAAGACAACATAAAGTTATCCAGTGACCGCATGAAAACCATATATGACAAAAAGGCTGTTTTCTGTTCACCATTATCTTCTGTTCACCATTATCTTCAACTTCCCCCCCACATACTATTTCTCACGAAACCCAGTAGTCCCAAAACGCAACCAACCACCTCCTTTTCCCAGGTTATGAACTCATTTCATCTTTTCGCCCTTGGGGCGTTTTGCTTCTTCCAAGACCTGGCTTGTGCTAGGGTTTTAACCTCGAATCGGGTAGGCCTGATTTTTTGGGCTTAAACTTTCTTTCAGATCTTCCCAAAATTTTATCTGTTTATATCCGGTCCCCGTCCGACAATTCCTACAACGAGCTCTTTGATTTCCTTTCTAAAGATCGACAATATTTTTAATTTCCATTGGCCGAATAATCGTCCTCGGGGTTTTTTAATGTTCAAAATAAGGGATTGGTTGGGCCCAAAAAAACTGATACACAAGGCAGGCAGCAAAAAATTTTTCAAAAATCGCAACTCCTCACCAATCTAATTAGGGAACCCTATAACTCCTGGGTTTCCCCACCCATAATTCCCCCCGTCTCCCTACTTCCCCCCCGAACTCTATAAAGCTAGTAACTTCCCCTTTGGGTCCCTGCCAGGGTTTTGGGTCACCATCTTCTCCCTCATTTTGAGGCAACTAAAAAACATGCCGCCAAAACGGCACTCGTGGCCATGGGATGGTCTGAGAGTTTCTTTGCCAGCTCCCCTTGGGGGATCCTACCCTTTTCTACTTTCGATCCTTCCAAAACTAAAATTCCGAAAAAAATCAACTGGAATTGAGCCCTTTTATTCCCCACACTAAAAGAACCCATAACTCAATCAGCGTGTTTCTAAACCCTGTGACAAGCCAGACTTAAAAATTCAACCCCAAAAAAAGTTTCTTAAAACCCCCTTTCCGAAAATCGACAGGCTAGCATCAACGAAAATCAGACTATATCGAAACCAAACCGTTTTAACAATCAATAAAAGAAAAAGTTCTCTCTTGCTCAAATGGCGTCTCCTTTCCCAAAAAATATTGTCAAAACTTTTCCAAATTTTTTCCACTAATCTCTGAAGATGGAATTGTCTCTCCCCAAAAAGGAAAAGCCAACTTTTGCCAAACAATTTGCTCCCAAATTTCCCTCCTTGTCCCCTAAAAATTTCCCCTTCCAACAGTTGTTTTTTAAAAGTCCGATAAAATTAATCTAAAAAATCGTCTGGGCTGGATGGCCCGGCAATCATTTAAAAAAATTTTCCCCCGAGCGCACCCATCTTAAATCGCCTCTTTCGAATCTCTTCCAAACGGGCATTTTCCCGGAGAGTTGAAAGCTGCTTGAAACCCCAAAAAAGGAAAAAAAGTCTCCCTTCCAACTATAGACCTATATCTCTTCTTCGGTTGTTTGCAAAGTAAGGGAAAAAAAATTCATTAATTCCCAAATCTTAAAGTATCGGGAAAAAACATAAGATCTTACATGATAGACAATATGGATTTCGTCACGAGTAGATCCACAGCTGATCTTTCCTTTGTCTCACACAACTGGAACAAGTCCCTTGAGTTTCTTGGTGAATCCCAGATCGTTGCTCTTGACATATCCAAAGCTTTCGATCAGGTCTGGCATGATGGGCTTCTTAACAAACTTCCTTCTTACGGTCTTCCACCTAAGCTTTGCTCTTGGCTTTCCAGTTTCCTCTCTAATCGACGTATATCAGTTAGTGTAGATGGTCATTCCTCCAGCTTCTACCAAATTAATGCTGGGGTACCCCAGGGCTCAGTGCTGGCACCCACGCTGTTTCTTTTACATTACATTAACGATCTTCTCTCTTCCACAATCAATCCCATTCATAGTTTTGCTGACGATAGTACCTTCCACTCTAGTATTCAATTTCTTAAGCCACCGTGTAATCGTGATTTCGAAAACAAGCGCAGGTCAATGCAGATATCTCTTTCACAAGACCTCAAACTTATCTTGGATTGGGGCGCCAAAAATCTTGTTCAGTTTAATGCCTCAAAAACACAGTCATGTTCGCTGTCGCGAAAAAAGTCTGCAAATGCTCATCCCTTACATATGAGCGGCCAAGTTCTGCAGAACAAAGAGTCGTTTAATCTTGTCGGCGTTACTTTTGAGAATAACCTCAACTGGCACAAACACATTTTATCCATAGCTTCGGCAGCTTCAAAAAGATTGGATTTCTCTTCCGAGCCAGAAAATATTTCTCTTCTTCTAATCTGTACACTCTGTATGTATCCCAAATCAGACCCTCTTTAGAATGTTTATTCGGGAATGGCGTCCCCTACAACACTTAGCATTCTGGACTCCATTCAAAGAAGAGCCGTTCGTCTTATTAATGATCCAACGCTCACAGAAAGGCTTCCACTTCTTGCCCACCGTCGAGCTGTAGGGGATCTGTCGTTCTTCTATAGGTATTTTCACGGCTTCTGCTCAGAGGAGTTGGCCAGTATAATCCCTTCTCTGGCAGCTCCCAACAGAGCAACACGTAGTGCAACTTTTATGCATCCTTTTACAGTTCAGTTAGAGAGGCCCCGAACTTCCCGCTTTCTTCGTTCCTTCATCCCTAGAGTGTCAAGACTATGGAACCTGCTGCCCGCAGAAGTTTTTCCTTCTCCTCCCATTCTCCAAAAATTTAAGTCCCGTGTGAACAAACTCCCTCTCACCACCCTGAAGACACCCACGGTACGTTAGTACTTAGGCATCAGCCTTCGTGGACTGTCCCTAGATAAAAAAAAAAAGGCAAATTCTTCTGGTATTAAAAACAATGACTTTGTTTGCTGCAACAAAGAAAAGGGAGTTAAGTATGTCCAACACTGACACAAACATGAGATTGATCTTTTAAAGTAATAGAGAAGATTGACGATTTGTTTTATAAAATCCAACGCAGCCCTAAAAGTAAAATGAAAGTGGTTGATTTGGATATACTAACTAAGTATCATGGCAATATTGCTAATCGGGATCATTAGATTTAAGAGAGACAAATATAAATAGTTATTAGGTTAGCACCCTTAAAGAACTTTCTAGCGTAGATCATTATTTTATAAGACGTACTATAAAATGTTCTTGTTGGTGTATCTGAAATGTTATAAAATATTAGGAATACATATTTATATATGTAAGGGCCGCGGACAAACCGTAGCTAGTAACTTATACAGGGTGGAGCATCGTCGGGCGGGATATAGGAAATCCCATGTAATTTTTGTGTGTGCTTACTTTCCACCGGGTTGGAAAGTATTTTTTTTGTAATTTCATTGAATATTGATATTTCAAAATGGTATAGTGACACACGAACATACGCATTCTAATAATAATAATAATATTCTCCATTTTCTGGTGAAGGAGCAGCAAACTCAAATTCCTCATCTGATAACTTTTTTTTTATTTGCGAATTTAAAACAAATTACTATTCAAATTTAAAGCGTCTATCTTACACTGTAAGGATATTTTCGCGATACCTTTTTTAACTACTGTCGAAAAAATAATATATAAACCAAATTTTTCATTTAATAAGATATTAGCTGTTTTCAAGTCAACTATAATAAGTAAATTTTTCCTTTATAATTGTATTAATTCATTCATTTGGGAATTAACTAATAAAACAAAAATTATGCAATTCAAATAGTTGTTAAACCATAGCAAAAAAACCATCACAGAACCAAAACAATAAAAAAGCCGCGAATCCTCCATTATTTTAAATTTATATTTGACATAACCATTATTAACGCTCCTCCTGACTAGTGGCGATAGCGGTAGATACTGGGAAAAGTAATGACGTAGATACTGACGACAGAACACCTTCCCCTACGTTACCTCTTCTCGCGAAAATAAACCGGTATGTTAACTGTCCTAACAATGTTCAACGCGGTATGTCGCCAAAATTTGATGTGTATGTATTGACACTTTGACAACCCGTTACCATGACAACGATAAAAATTGCGAAGCACGGCCGCCTAATAAAATTATTACCGGATCAATTTTCATAATTTCAATTTAAAATAATAGGAAATAAATAAAGTGGTTGTAAATAAAATAGTATACAAACCTCGGTGAAAAGTTTCATTTCTTATCGAGTAACTTATCTCTCGACAGAAATGAAACACTTTCACCTCCCAAGCAGCAATTTTAGTCGTTACTACCACGCCCCGACTATTGTTGGGAACTCTAAAGTTGTGTTTACTAGTGACGAAAACTTTGTCGCTACGATCCGGAAGTTTAAAGGTGTATGGAAGCCCAATACTGTAGAACAAAATTGTCCAGCCGTGCAGGGCACGGGAATCTCCAATGGGAGTTTGCGCAAGAGTAGTGGGTCAGGGCCAGACTTCTATAATTCTTTGTTACTATCTATAAAGTTAACATCACCATAGTCAAATTTAAACATTCACTGTTTTTTTTTTGCACAAAATTGTTGGTTATTCAACGATATCACTGTAGAATATTTAAAATTATTTGTAATATTGGATTTTATATCATCTGATATAATATGGAAAGAATACCCCTTTTAAATGGTTGATATTTTCGGGAGTTTTTGTATTTTTACCAAAAATCTTTGTAAATAAATAAAACACGATTTTTTAAAATAAATTTTAAACTAAATTGTTAAATGAAATGTACCTAAATGTAAACCTTATTTTTTTATAATCCACAGAAACACACAAACATTGCATGGAATCACTAAAAGATAGTTAAGATTGCCTTACTTTCCCACTGCTATTTCCTATGAATATTTTATTTTCTATTATTCATAATTGATATAGGTATTATTATTTATTCGGTTACCTAACGTTACGTCTCATAAGAAACACCTAATTTAAATATAAGAAATACTTACCTAAAGTAAAAAATGCCGGGTATGTTACCCTTGGATTTAAGACAAAACCATACAACCTCCAGTCATTTTTTAGATATTAAGTAACAAACAATAAACACAAAATTATAGTCACAATTAAATAAACACTAATCACTAAAATAAAAATGTTTTTATCAATCCAAAAAACTCCTGCAACCCCAAAATATAATCACACAAGGCAAAAACAACCGAAACTAATACGGCGCAAAGGGCACAAACCACAACGAAAACGGCGATTGATGAGCGACGACGCCAACGGTGGTGGATGGTAAGCGCGGATATCATACGCGCCGCGTGCGCCGATGATTAAAAAAGGTATTCCGGCTTATAAGTATAATGTGTTGCCTAACTGCACATTGATTTATCAGTGGTAAGTGGGAACACATTAAATTATTTCTGGAATTTTGTTATTGCGCAGAATCGGCAAGGCCAAGTCTGACAGTTATTTTTATACTGGGCTGGAATTTTTTGATCGAATGGGCCATAGCATTGGGCTTCCATACACGTTTAAAACTTCCTTGCTACGATCCCATTACGTGTCTACGACCAAAATGGGAACATTTTGAAGGTGGTGGTTTCGTAAAATTTACTATTGGAACTTAATCCGGTACGTCGCACTTACGTTCCAGCTACGTGGCGGGGACGAGGCCGTGGTTACCGCTACCCGAGCCGCTACTTTAAAGAGCCCACCTACTTTACTTGCCTATTTGCTTTTTCTTTGTCTTACATATTCAGAAACATTTTAGTAGCATCTCCATCGTTATTTAGCCTCCTTAGCTGGAAGTAATATTTTTATGTTCAAGTAAATATTATCGCTTGTAGGGTACAAAAAACTTTGCTGATAAGCTCCGAGTACATAAAACCCCAAAACGATTAAAAAAAATTTTTGTGAAATGTGATGTCGATAGATTCAAAAATAACGCGACCTCCCAAAACAAAATTTTTTAGCACTTTTTCACAGGCAATAATAAAATGTATAAATTTCCCGAAAAATCTTTTTTTAACATTTCTTCTAATTATGATTTTATTTTCGCTTTAAATTATGTTTTTTTGTGATTTTTTGACGATTTCATAATTGTAATACCATAAGGAAATTAAAATAAATGTAATGGCGTCCTACATTTTGTCAGTAAATATGGCGCATTTTTACAGAAATTATTTCTAAGTGGTATTTTCTACATAGGGTGTTTGAAAGATTTTTCACTTTACTGTAAGTAGCGGCCACTACATATTTATTACTTTAAAGTCATTATTACCATTAAGTGGAATATTTGTTGTAGATATTTTAAACTATATAGTCGCGATAACTACAATACCATCTCAAAGTTCCCGAAGCCACGATAAAGTTCCCATTGTCACTATAAAGTTCCAATTGGAACTTTAACCTATAATTAATTAGTGCATTGTAGCGTTTTGTGCGGGCTGCACATATTTTAACCGTCACAAAAAGCCATAAACTGTTCGAACACCAAGAAGTACTCGAACAAATAATGCCGACTGCCGACAACGGGTAGATATTTTTGTCTTTATAAAGTGACCCTTACTTTAAAGTGATTTTTTAAGTAATTCAAACTTTGTGGTAATTTTAAGACATTGGGTAGTAAAAATTACTGTAAAGCAGTTTTCCTGAGTAGCGAGGGACTTAATTTTACCTTAAATATTACTACAGAGTTCCACAACTTTGAAGGAATTTTAAAAGTAGCAACGACATCGTAGTTACTTTTAACGCTACCATAAAGTTATAAAATCTTTAAAGTGATATACCGGTAACAGGACAAAGTTACTGGGACTATCGAATATTACTTTTAAGTCTTTGCTACTTTAAAGTTATTTTACATAGTAACAGTCTCGTACCAAAAACTTCAAAAGATACCTAGAAGTACTGAAACTATTAGGTTCCAAATTGTAGTAATAACAACTACAAAATTACCAAAAAAGTCTAAATAAGAGTAGGAAAAACTTGAAAGTCATTATTTTAGTAATAAATACGTAACAACAACTTATTCAAAGTTCCGATCTCGGTTTCCGCTACTTTGATGCTGCTTGGGCTGGGTATGTAATATACTATTTAAGTTTTACAGAGTGTTTAAAATGTCTGACCCACGTACGTAGAGTTAAAAAATGATAACAGTCTGTTACACCTCTATGAATATAATGGTTTTTTTTAATTAAAAGCCTTTAGACTAAGACCCGAAAACGGACTTTACCCATCTGCCAAGGGCATTAAAATTATTTTGGTAATTGTTAAAATCGAAAAAAGAGATATTGACATGTTTTTAATTTTGTTTTATTTTACGGCAGGTTCACGAATTTTTTAAGTAAAACCAAAAATAAATATGTGTTAATTTTTATTTTAAAATTAAAAAATGGGTATTTTTAAAGTTTTTCATTAAAACTTTTAAGACATCGACTTCCCCAGTATTATACAATTTTTATTCCATAAAAAGCATACCAAAACACATAATTTCAAAAAAACAGTTGGGATATCCAGATTTATAAAATTGACTTTCTTTATTTTTAAACTGAAAAATCTCACCAAAAAAATTATTTTTTGTATTTTCTGCCGTAAAATAGAACAAAATGAAAAAAAATTGAAATAAGTATTTTTTAAATATTTTTATGATTAAAAATAAGTGAAGCCACACATCTAAACAATTACCATTATTTTTTATCATATAATGTGTAATTTAATATTTTAATAAAAGTATGCCAATATGCCACTTATTTTTCTGTTTAATTTCATAAATAAAGCCTTAAGAAATTTTTAAACTTTAAAATTAAAGAAATTATTAAAATTTTTATTTATAAAATTAAAAACAAAAATTTTAGCGGTATATTAGTACGGTCAAAGATAATACTACTACGAATAGATGGTTCATTTAAATGGGGCGTTTTGAATCAGTTCGAAGATATCAATGCTTCCGTAAATGCGAATAAAATTAAGTCGGTAACCCCTGCCCCAGCGAAACAAACCGTGCGACATTGCCAATGTCTGTTGCTTGTACCTTATTCGGAACACGAAGTAGCGAAAGCGGGCGGCTAAACGGATTGTGTTTTTTCTAGTCGCGTTTCATCACGCCAATAGTAAAGGCGATCTCGATGGACATCGGCTCGCGTTAGCCAAAGTCCATTAGGGGTATCAAAAATATAGCATTGAATGGTTCATCTTATCCGTAGTAGTATTATCTTTGGTACTGTCATGTTAAATAAAAAAATAAGAATTGACAGGTGACAAGAAGTATAAAAAAATTTTAATGTTTTTTTAATAATCACAGCTTTGACAATAATTTTTTAGGCAACCCATTGGCGATACTTATTTACATATTACATTTGATATAAAAAATATATCCGATTGGCAAATGGGTGCCGGTCACTTCTAATTCAAATCCCAAACAATTTTGTTATTAAAATTAGTTATTATCTTTGTATACAAAAATAATTTGAAAAAAATTGACTGGCAAGGAAAGTTCTTGGTAAAGATAGTTGCCGCTTTTTGTTTGCGTTGGTTATCTAAAACGACTATTTACCTTTATCTTGGTGTTAATGTTTTAATAGTGTTAAAAAAGTAAGTAAATTATTTATTTGAAATAGTTAATTTTTTTATGGGGTGTTATAAAAAGAAAGTACCAATAAAATTAAATCTGTCATTAAGATATTTTATCATATATATTTTTAAATTCCTTATACATTCTGATTGAGATTATTAATATTTTATCTATAATATTTTTATGGCAGGTCGATCGACGCCACCGATATGACGAAGTATTACCTTGTCCCTGAATTTGAATTTAAGAGCATTGGAACGGTCGAACTCTTATCGACTTGCAGAGGTTTAGCCTTAAAAATTAGAAATTTTATTTTACAAGGTAAAAATAAATCTTTATTGCCATTAACCAATTAACACCTAATAATATATATTTTTTAAGTGTGCTTACTATTTACCTCCTAAAGGGAACTAACTCCTCACTTAGTACGACACCCATCATACTGATTTAAAGTGGGTGACGACGTCGCCGAGGGGAACCTCTTTAATGTCGGCCAAGGAAAACCAATACTCGACCAGCATGGATCTTCTCTTGGATGAGAGTACAGGACATTCACAAAGGATGTGCTCCACCATACCATCTTCCTCCTTTACAGCCTCTACCAAGGTGTGTTATTTATACCCATTCTAAAGAGGTGCTATCGCAGTTGACAATGTCCAGTCAGAACGACGTTCGCCATGGGCATTGCCAAGTGATTTTTAGCGGTATGTCTGTTAGTTCAATAACTCCCTGGAAAAGTCACAGTTTACTATTTATACCATCGTCTTGTGAACTGATAATAAGAGTATCTTTTGATTAGGTCTCTCACCGCAGACCCTGTCAGACCTACAAAAGGTTTTTTTTGGAGTGAGCATGTCCTTTGGTCCAGCAGAGGGTGACCACATTTCTGCTGGAAGCACCCACAAGGGCACGGTGACATTCTAGTACTAGACCCGAGGTGTGGCGTTGTCTCCTTAGGGCTAGTAGTGTATCTCTGCAATCCTAACAAAGGCGTCATTTCGGAGTTCGAAGAGCAGGAAGGTTTTCCTGCTGTCCAGGAGATTATCTAAACTTTTAACTCTAATATTCAGTGTCTAAGCCTGATTCTGGAAAGCCAGCTCACGATAATGCAGAGATCTCTTTTACCGATATTCCAAAAACACAATTATGTCTCTTGTCGGAAAAAGTCTTTACTTATTAGCTGCCAAGTTCTGCAAAACAAAACATCGATAAACCTTGTGGGCATTACTTTTAAAAATGGCCATAATTAGAACAAACACATTTTACCCATACTCTCAATAGCTTTAAAAAGCTCAGATTTGCTTTTTAAACCAAAAAATGTATCTCCTTCTCCAATTTGTATACTCTGCATGTATTTCAAAACAGACCCTGCTTGGAAAACTGTTTCTATGTCTGGCAAATGGTACGCCACAACTTTTATGTGACGGAATCTAAATTAGATTATTTAGTTTTATTATTGAGTACATTATTTTTTTGACTTGAATTTGTCCATTCTGTCAGGAAAAAACCCTGGGAAAAGGAATGTTTCTAATTGAAAAATTTTATCGACAACAAATGACCTGCAAATGCTTCATGGACACAGTTTAAACTGTGAGCAAATTTGAACGAACTTCGTTCTCTGCTTTGGTCAAGCTACTTGAAACCTCCCAAAAGATAATAATATCAAGAACTTGATACCACAGTTGATACTTACCAAAAAATAATAATATCAAAAGCTATTTGATATTATTATCAGGTAGTTTGACCAAAGCAGGGAACGAAGTTCGTTCATCCAGCATTTGCAGGTCATTCATTAGAGACAAATCATCAAATGAACGAATTTATTGAAGATTTTGATATTTGTTGTTGATAAAAATAATATTTCAAATAATTCCTAATAATTTTCAAAGGCGTCATTTATTAAATCAAAAATATATATATATATATATATATATATATATATAAAATAATATTATATATATATATATATATATATATATATATATAAATATATTAGTGGTAATTTAGTACTGTCATTCTTTTGGCAACCCACTTGTCTTGCCCACCGACGAGTGGTAAGCGACCCGTAGCTCTTTTGTATGTAGTTTAATGGCTTTTGTTTCCCAGAAATTAGCCAATAGAATTTCTCCCCTTGCGGCTTCTTCATTTCTTCTCCCCTAGAGTACCTAGGTGGTAAAACAGGTTGCCTGCAGAGTCTTCTTCTGCAGCATTAAAAAACCATTTTGTAAGAGAGAAATTTTCTTAAAATATACCCAACTCTGCGCTTAACAATGTTATATCCTTTTTTTACCGATATAGTGCACTCAAAAATTGTCCTATTTAAGCATACTAGTTGCTTAAACATATATTTTTTAACTGTTGTTTCATTTAATTTTAAATTATATACATAGTCGAGGCGATGAAGCACTAAAATGCCAGCCAGCAGAAGCATTTTTTCCATACGGGTTTTGGAAGATTTAATAACTTTGTAAATATGAGTTAAAACTGGCCCAAATCGTGTTCTCGGAGGTTTTCGAGGTCGCTGATCACGATTATGATGTTGAAATTGACCCACAACCGACCTGGAGCTCAGGGACGCCGATGAACCTCATCTCCGTGGGACTCTCCCAAAATTCACGCGGGAAAGGAGAGAAACTTGACGCCTGGTGGTTTTTTGGGTCGCTAAATTCAAATATGGCATCGGCGAACACTTCCCGGACTTCTGGTGTACCGGAATCTCGACGCGGACCTCATCTCTAAGGGTTTTCCTCACATAATCGAAAATGACGAACCGAAAATCGTTATGGGGGGTTTTTTGAAGCGCTAAATCCGAATTTTATAGCGGAAACGACCTCCTGAACATCTGGTGCACCGTAACTTGGACCTAAACGTCATCTTCGTGGAACTCTCCCAAAATTTACACGGAAGAAGAGAAACTTGGCGCCCAGGGGTTTTTTGGGTCGCTGAATTCAAATATGGTATGGGCAAACACAACCCGGACACCTGGTGCTGCGAAACCTGGACGTGGACGTCATGTCCGAGAATTTTCCTGACAAGATCGTCAAAAACAGCCCAAAAATTATTTTGGGGGCGTTTTTGACGTGAAATTTGGATTAAGCGCCCCGAGCTCTTTTTAGCGATCTTGTCAAGAATCTCGGGGATAATATCCACGTCAAGGTTCCACAGCACCAGTTATCCGGGGAGCGTTCGCCGATGCCATGTTTGAATTCAGCTGTACCCAAAAAAACACCCGGGCGCCAAGTTTCTCCCCTTCACCGCGTGAATTTTGGGAGAGTCCCACGGAGATGATGTTCATCGGCGTTCCTGAGCTCCAGGTCGGCTGTGAATCAATGTAAACATCATAATCGTGTTTAGCGACCTCAAAAACTCCCAAGAACCCGATTTGGGCCAGTTCTGACTCGTATTTACAAAGTTAATTAATTTTCCAAAAGCCGTCTCAATAAATGCATTTTTTGAATGCATTTTTGCAGCAGCAATACAATTGGCAGTTTGTATAAGTAAAAAGTGGGTACATTTTTTACAAAAAAAACTTTGGAAGCGAATGGAAAAAACTGCATTTCGATCCGTCTTAGTGCAAAAAATTTCACGGTTGAGTGCTTTATTGCCTCGACTAATACTTATTTTTAAATTTTTAGGTAAAAACGATGTATTTATATTACCTACATCATACAAATTCTTGTCTAAGTAAAAGAGAACGGGTAAGCTTTGGAAAAATAAGGACTTTCCCGTAAAACCCCTTGCAAGCTATAAGAATTTAAGCGCACAATTTTTTTTCTATTTTTTGTCAACATTTTTTTAATCTTCTTTTTCTGCAGTGTGGCATTGCTTAACTTATGGTATTATATCATTTAAAACAAGTAGTCATTTTTACATACTTTTTGTAAACTTAGAGAAAAGTCCACGGAAAGCAATTTTGGCAAATAAGATTCATACACAAAAATTGACAAACGTTATATTAAAAATTGCTTATTAAACTTCTTTACTTTTTATTAAAAATTCATAAAACAGTTTTTAGGGCGTAAAAATTTTTAAATTTTGATTTTATCATGTTAAGTTTGACCCAAAAAGGGCACGTGGTACATATATTACTTTCTTGATAACATAATGTCAAAAATGGGACACCCTGTACCACTATCTATAAGACGAAAATAAAATAAAAAATCAAGTCAACCTTAACTGACATCAAACAAGCCAAAACAATGTAAAACACACGAAATCATCTAATCCTACTTTATCACAGCATACTACGCTTAATTATGGGATTTATATTAAAAAAATGCCCTTTTGACACCATTTTAAAAGCAAATTGTAACACATAGTTAAAAGGAGGGTTTTCAGGAAAATCGGATAGGCTAGAAAAACATACAGTGTGGTATTAATTTTTTTTTGTTTTATCTTGGGACAGTCCACGAAGGCTGATGTCTAAGTACTAACGTACCGTGGGTGTCTTCAGTGTAGTGAGAGGGAGTTTGTTCACACGGGACTTAAATATTTGGAGATTGGAGAGGAGAAGGAAAAACTTCCGCGGGCAGCAGGTTCCATAGTCTTGTCACTCTAGGGATAAAGGAACGAAGAAAGCGGGAAGTTCGGGGCCTCTCCAACTGAACTGTAAAAGGATGCATAAAAGCTGCACTACGTGTTGCTCTGTTGGGAGCTGCCAGAGAAGGAATTATACTGGCCAATTCCTCTGAGCAGAAGCCGTGAAAATACCTATAGAAGAGCGACAGATCCCCTACAGCTCGACGATGGGCAAGAGGAGGAAGCCTTTCTGTGAGCGTTGAATCATTAATAAGACGAACGGCTCTTTTTTAAATGGAGTTCAGAATGCTAAGTGTTGTAGGGGACGCCATTCCCCAGACATGAGAACAATATTCTAAAGAGGGTCTGATTTGAGATACATACAGAGTGTACAGATTAAAAAAAGAGAAATATTTTCTGGCTCGGAAGAGGAATCCAATCTTTTTTGAAGCTGCCGAAGCTATGGATGAAATGTGTTTGTGCCAGTTGAGGTTATTCTCAAACGTAACGCCGACTAGATTAAACGACTTTTTGTTCTGCAGAACTTGGTTGCTCATATGTAAGGGATGAGCATTTGCAGACTTTTTTCGCAACAGCGAACATGACTGTGTTTTCGAGGCATTAAACTGAACAAGATTTTTGGCGCCCCAATCCAAGATAAGTTTGAGGTCTTGTGAAAGAGATATCTGCATTGACCTGCGCTTGTTTTCAAAATCAAAATTACACGGTGGCTTAAGAAATTGAATACTATAGTGGAGGGTACTATCGTCAGCAAAACTATGAATGGGATTAATTGTGGAAGAGAGAAGATCATTAATGTGTAGAAGAAACAGCGTGGGTGCCAGCACTGAGCCCTGGGGCACCCCAGCATTAATTTGGTGGAAGCTGGAGGAATGACCATCTACACTAACTGATATACGCCGATTAGAAAGGAAACTGGAAAGCCAAAAGCAAAGCTTAGGTGGAAGACCGTAAGAAGGAAGTTTGTTAAGAAGTCCATCATGCCAGACCTGATCGAAAGCTTTGGATATGTCAAGAGCAACGATCTGGGATTCACCAAGAAATTCAAGGGACTTTTTCCAGTTATGTGAGACAAAGAAAAGAAGATCAGCTGTGGATCTACTGTGACGGAATCCATATTGTCTATCATGTAAGATCTTATGTTTTTCCAGATACTTTAAGATTTGGAAATTAAAGAATTTTTCCATTACTTTGCAAACAACTGAAAGAAGAAATATAGGTCTATAGTTAGAAGGAGACTTTTGGATCCTTTTTGGGGACAGGTTGCACGTGCAGCTTTCCAACTCTCCGGGAAAATGCCCGTGTCGTAAGAGATTCGAAAGAGGCGAGTTAAGAGGTGCAAGCTCGGGAGCACATTTTTAAGACGATTGCTGGTATCCATCCAGCCCAGACGATTTTTAGTATTAAGAGAAAAAGGAATACGCTTGATCTGTTTGACTTTAAAAACTATATCGGACATTTTATGAGAAACAGGGACAACTTTTGGAAGAGGAAGATTGATAGGAGGATCAAGCGTAGAATTGGCAGCAAATTGTTTGGAAAATAGTTCGGCTTTTCCTTTGGAGGTAGAGACAATTCCATCTTCAGAGATTAGGGGTGGAAAAGAATTTGTGCAAAAGTTCTGACTAATATTTTTGGCAAAAGACCAGAAAGCTTTACTGCCATTTGAGCAAGAGAGAACTTTATCTTTTATTCGATTGTTAAAACGGTCTTTTGCTTCTGAGATGGTCTGATTATACTGATTTCTCGCTTCGATGCTAGTCTGTCGATTTTCGGGACTAGGGATTGGAAGAAACTTTTTGTGGGCTTGAATTTTTAAAAGTCTGGCTTTGTCACAGGATTTAGAAAACCAAGGTTTGTGTTTTGAAGTTATGGGGTTCTTTTTAGTGTGGGGAATATAGGTCTCAATGCCTAGTTGAATTGTTTCGGTAATTTGTTTACATATTTCAGAAGGATCGTGATCAAAGAACTCGTTGTGGGAATTGTCTGACGGGGACCGGTATATACAGCAGATGAATTTGGTAGAAGATCTGAAAGTAAGTTTAAGCCAAAGAATATCAGGTCTACCCGATTCGAGGTTAGAAACCCTAGCACAAGCCAGGTCGTTGCGAACGTAAGCACAAACGCCGCCATGGGGTCGAAAAGATGAAATAAGTTCATAACCTGGGAAAAGGAGGTGGTTGGTTGCTGTTTTGGGACTTATTTAGGTTTCGGTAATGTGGGGTTTGGAGGATTGAAGATAATGGTGAACAGAGTTTACGTTAGAGTTAAGTCACAGATATTGGTGAAGGATATCAGACTTTTCGATAGTGGCCCCCCAAATGTACCCCTCGCCCGGAGAACCGAATGGAGGGGTATTTTACCTCCGGATAACTTTACGTTCGGGTTTGCCATCATCATTATTTCCAACTTTTACTAGAGTGGAAAAAAAGAGAAAGGAAAAGAAAAAAAAAGAAGGGGAAGAAGGAAAACTAAAAGAGAAAGAAGGAGGAGGAAGAAGGAAAACTGACTCACCGCCCAGAACTCGAAACGTACTAAGACTTCACGAGTCCTTTAAAGGGCAAGTGGGGTGGTACCGCCTCAGGCGAGGAAAGCTCCTCTACCACCTACTAAATAAACCAATTTTGGTAACTTTTGGTTAAACCGAAAGTCACAAAAATAAATTGGGTCATAAAAGAGACAACAACTATCCTCTATAAAACTGTTACATGTGGGCTGGATCAACCGGTATATTGTTGTAGATTTGTTCTATTTTTTCTACAAAAATTAAAAGTTTTAAAATTCCAATTCTAAGATAACCATACCAGTGGAGGCTCTAGGATTTTCAAAATATTTTATCCAAAAAAATAAGACATCGGACCCACACCAAATACAGGGTGTTCCAACTCTATTTATTCACTAAATATATCTGCCCTGTACATGATACAAAAAAAAACATAATATAAAAAATATGTGTTTGGTAACATTAATTTTATTAACATTTGTAAATATTAGGGTGTCTCAAAAACAGAGTTTTCATTTTTAAGTACGTTTTTTTAAATGGACCGACCTGTATATTTTTCAAATTTTCTACATCAAAAACGTCAAATACACTATACGTCAATTATTGCTGATTTTAAGATAATTAGGTAACTAATTAAGAAACTAAATTGGTCACTCTGGCTCTAAAAAATAATTTTAAAATAATAATGACGGAAAATAGTAATAAAAACGGTCATCAGTTAAAACATTTAATATAGGATGTTAGGCTAATTTTTTAAATGATCAGATAAGTAAATCAGATAATACGTCTATAGGTCGTTATCTCAAAAACCGGCAATAATTGACGTATAGGTGTGATATATTTGATACATTTTTTATGTAGAATTAAATAAAGAGTTATACGTCGGCAAAATATACAGGGCGCTCCATTAAAAAAAAAGTACCTAACAATGAAAACTTTGTTTTTGGGACACCCTGTATATTTACCAATACTGTTAATAAAATAAGCATTACCAAACACACATTTTTTATATTAATTTTTTGTATCATGTACAGGAGCAGATATATTTAGTGTATAAATAGAGTTGGGACACTCTCCGTGTTCAAAATTAAGTCAGCACTATTGCTAACTTTTTTATTATAGAGATACAAGTTAGGTTAAATTAGCAAAGTTGTGTACATTTTTACGCTGATTACAATAACGATAATAAAAAAACAAATGAACTTCAGATGACGATTTTTTCACAAAAATACTTTTTTTAGATGCAACACCATATATTTTACGTTAATTCAAAGAGAATGTAATGTTCTATTAATTAGTTATTTACATGAATTAAAATAGCGAGTTATTTAAGTTTAATGTATTTTTCCATAACTGACGCAGACAGCCATGGAAAACTTAAAATCGCATTTGTACAAATTATCTAGTATATGACAAAAAAAACAAAAGATAACATGTGTATCCGCCATGATGATTTAGTGACAAATAGTAAATCATAAGGCAAGTTCATTAATTTATGCTACTGTTGTTTAAAATGCTGTCATTCGGAGAAGTTTGATATGATGCTACATAATTTGCCAAAAAAAATGGCATCAGTCTTTAGAGTAAAACCATTCCCAGAAAGAAATATGCCAAACCGAAGATATTTTTTGCTCCTTTATCGAAAGTTTCAATAAAACAAAAGTGTTTCTTAAGCGTAGAAATTAGAAAACCTTTATAATTAATCAACAAACAGAAGTTTATGTTTTGGCATATTTAAAAGTTTTTCGTGAAAACTCCACAAGAGACTGTAGGTCAGATCTTGATCTATGCTAAGGAACCATTAATAAAATTTAAAAAAAAAAACATAATTATGTACCCCACAAATACAGACCCACACAAACTTTGTTGCCAGGTGATTACTCGTCCAAAGGGGGTATAAACTTTTGCCAATGGTTTGTAAAGGCTGCTATAGAAAATCCAAACTTTTTACGATTAATTCTTTGAAGCAATGATACTAAGTTTAGTAATAGAGGCATGTTTTTAACCGAAAGAACCAACATTATTGGAGCATTGCAATCTCCTGCGCCCTAATCCTTTCAATCCACAAAGATGTTTTTGCTTAAACGTATGGTGCTGCCTCATTGGATCAAAAATTGTTGGACCTGTGTTTTATAAAGCAATATCTGAATTTACTAAGAAATGTGTTGAAGGATTTTTGGATGATGCCAATATAGCCATTATTAGCATAATGTATTTTATTAATGTTACTTAGTTATGCGTTATTATGTATTGAAAAAAACTGAAACTACGATGTTTATTATTTACCCAAGTTATTAAAAGGTTTGACAAATTATATCCTTTATGGCGGCCTTTATTTAAATTTGGTTTCTGACTACTACGTACGTACGTACTACGATATAATTTGTACAAAAAATGCGATTTTAAGAATTCCATGGCTGCCTGCGTCCAGTTACGGAAAATGCACTTAAATTAAAATAACTCTGCTATTTATCATCTTAGAAAAAAAATGTTTATAACTAATTGTATAGAAAATTACATTCTTGCATTTAAAAAAAGTATATTTTTGTGAATAACTCGTAAATCTGATGTTCATTTGTTTTTCTATTATCGTCATTGTAATCAGCGTAAAAATGTACACAACTTTGCTAATTTAACCTAACTTGTATTTCGTATAATAAAAAAGTTAGCAATAATGCCGACTTAATTTTGAACACGGTGTATAGCACATACCATTGGCCTCAAGGGGAACATTTTCGTAAAGAAAATTTAATTTTTGAAATTTGCAAAAAAGTTATTATTTTTTGTTGCCCCCTGGTAAAACTTAGACTTTTAAAAGCAAATTTTCTATTTATATTTTTCTTTAGTAAATTTAATCAAATTTTATCGGCAAATTCGAAAGTCAGCTAAAATATCATTTTAAGATAAACATTTTTGAAAATGCTAAAGCAGCCACTATAACAGAGGTTCCCAAACTTATTTCGTCTAACGCCCACTTTGAAAATCAGATATTTTGTACCGCCCCCCATTTTTTTTTTCACCTTAAAAATCTCAATAACATATTAGTCTCGCTTGTAGTTTAATTAATTAAACCTAAGTGGCGGCTCGCGGGTTAAAAAGTAAGGGGTTGCAATTCTAATGGTTCTTTAAAAAAATAAATAAATAATCACAATAAACTTAATGTAAATAAATAGACATACAAAAACTGTAATAAAAATCATACAAGTGGCTACATATGTTACACATATAACCAAAATAACAAATTATACTTCAATAAATTGTAAATCAGCCTGCGAGATAAATTTATAAAGGTTTGCACTGGAACTGCAAACCGCATGTCGCTTATGAGACTAAATTCAGCGCCCAATCCCAGATAAAAAAGACCAGATACGAAACATAGCGTGGCGGCACGGTCACCCCCACTATAATGGTCCGCTCAACGGCGGATTTTTAGTACGGGAGCCGTTTCTCGCGTGCGTTGAACTGTTTAGTTTACTAGTTATTGTGAAACAGGCTATTTCGGGCGTGAAAGTCAGTTTTAATATATTTATTATTTTCGACTTTTATAACATGACAGGTTATAATGCATATGTAGATGCTGTACATCTAATAATAAAGAAATAACTTTTTTTTCGCTTCCAAGTGACTCTATAAGGTAAGTTCGATTTATTTATTCAGATTCAAAAATCACAATAGACATTTTTAGACGTGAAGCTTGGCTTCGTGCTGCTATAATAATCACACTTTCAAATTATAATGCGCTTAAAATTGTCAGAACTTTAAAAAAAATAATTATGAATATTGTAAGGGTGATTAATTGAGTTTGAATATTTCAATATTGGTATTTCTATCATAATACGCGTTGTAAGATTTGAATATTACAATATTGGTATTTCTACTATTATATGATTTATTGGAATTTTTCTAGTGTAAAAAAAAAAAAAAACCTGCTGTCCTAAGTTATTTTTTGAAGCTTGAAGAAAAAATATTAAGGTGCCGAAAAAATCTGGACAAAATTCCCGAGAAGAAAGGTTGGATTTCCAAGATTGAACTAAACTTTGTTTTGACACAATTGTCATCTAATTTCTTATGTAAAACCCCGCTCCTTGGGGGTGAACGTAGGGTGGTTTTATAATTTTAAATAGACCCCCTATTTTCTTGCTTTTGGATTCCTCAAAAAATTTGTTCAAGCCCCCCCAATTTCACCCTCCCCCCGCCACCCCTTCAGGGGATGAAAAAAAAAAAAAAGTTAAAAAAATAAAACTAAAAAAATAAAAAATCCACCTCAAATTTCCCCCCCTTTTCCACCCCTCCTCAGGGATGAAAAAATTAATAAAACAAAATTGAAACTGAACCTTCTAAATTCTTAATTAAATCCGTAAAAAAAAACATTTTTTTTGCAATATTATTTTCTTAATTTTTGTCATCCCCCATGAAAGGGGCAAGGTTTCAAGGGTAAAATTTTAGATCGGGTCACAAATTTTAATTATGGATTTAATTAAGAATTTAGAATGTTCAGTTTAAATTTTGTTTAAATAATTTTTGTTATCCCCTTTGGAGGGTGGCGAGGGTTGGGGGTGAAATTTGAGATTGGGTAACATGTTTTTGTACATGTTTATTTTTATTGCGGATTTAATTAAATATTTAAACGGGGCAGTTTTAGTTTTTTTTTTTAACTTTTTTTTTCGTTTTTTCATCACCTGTGAAGGGGTGGGGGTTGGGGGTGAAAATTGGATGCCAAACACAGAATTTTTTGAGGAATCCGAAAATGCAAAAAAAAATAGGGGTTTCTATTTAAAATTATAAAACCACCCTTACGTTCACCCCTTAAGGGGGGGGGGTTTTTTGACAGAATTAATGGTTTTAAAAACAAAGTTCAGTTAATCTTGGAAATCCCTTGTTCGAAATTTGCCCAAATTTTCAAACCCCCGCCCAAGTACATATTCCAATACGAAGCTTAAAAATAGTCATTATTAATTTGTTTTCCTTTTTAATTTTGACAGATTCGTGCAATACGTTCCTGTCCTTAAAAATAAAAAGTCTGATTTTCAGTAGTGCAGGTAGCCGCTGCCCGTTAAAAGAATGCCTTTGGTAAAGCGATGCCTTTGTGTGTTGCTCGAGTCAAAAACTTCAATCGAGCCGACCCGGCTTTCACATCTGGTTTAGTTAAATCTGTGGCCCAATGCCAAGATAGGCAACTCCATATACTTACGCGTACTCGTAATGAATCCAATTGGGTTTGCATTTTGATTGCAACCATCGCATCGGCATCGGCTTCTAGGATGCGACGCGAGGCGAGATTAAATTAATGATATTTTAGCGAAAGCAGTCAAGTTTTTTAAAAAAGAATATCGGGGTAGCGGGCGGAGTGGCGGGAGGGCGAGCGCATGCGATGCGTGCATGCGGCGGAACGTCACGTCTAGAGGTGGGAAGTTCGAATCTTTTTACTGAATCGATTAATTTGATTCATTTACTTGAAAAGATTTGCTCGCAACCGATTCACTTTATTATTATGCCGGTCGGACTCGCTCGGTTTTGAATTCCACAAAAAATGTGATAGTTATCTTAAATAAAGAAATTATTTACATTTATTTCATTTTGATATAATTATTATTTTAAAAAATATGTTTGTAATAAAACTTTCAAAAACTATAATTAATAAAGCCTACAAATGTACATTCAAATTAAGTCTTTGTTCATAAGAATAGTTAAAACAAATAAAATTCTTTTAATCGCCAAATAGGTATATAGCCAAAACTAACTCGAACCGACTGTACGCATAAATTGTTTGCCTAATATACCTCTGGAAATGTGAGCAAAATCGAAATACAACAGACCGCTCGCCACTGCGAACACCTCTAGTCACGTCAGTCGCCGGACGGTCGCGAGCCGCGGCTGTGTATTTGGGCACCTGCAATACGGATCGACGAACGTTGACGGACTAAAATACAGCGTTGCACATTTTAATTGTACAATATTTGTTCGCGCCCAACGTGAATTATTATTGAACCTTTTAATTTTAAGTTTATGTTTTCTTTATTTTTACTAGATTGGGTACATGAAAAAAGCCCGCGTTCGGCAAGTGCTCTGCTTGGCCGCAACAATATATACATATTTTTAACACGTGTCTTCGGAGGTGGGCACCTCACCTGCGACACTTGAAGACACGAATATCTTTCAGTGTTTGATACCTATTACTAAATATCTTAAGATATAAATAGCGTTGTAAACGCATTAAAAATATTAAATATTTAATACATTTTTAATTTAAATTTATACAATAAAATAGGATAAAAATATAAACTAATAAATGGATGTTGTGTAGTAGAAGAATTTTAATTTCAGTAAATTTTGAAATATGAAGTAGCTGAAGTAACAAGTCACTCATCGCGTCCCAAAATTACATCAGCGCCCCTCAATTTTTTCTGGGTCCGTTACCGCCCCCCTCTAGGCCTCCAGCGCTCCCAAGGGGGCGTTATAGCCCACTTTGAGAAAGACTGCACTATAACATACTGAAGGCTATTTCCCAGAGTCCACAATATCATTTCCGAATAGTTGTCTTATAAAATTAAAATGATTATTTCCTTCCTATTAATTTTGACCAATCGCTATCAAGAATTGGTATGTCAAATATAAATTTTAAGTGAAAAAATTACTTAACAACCGTCAACTTACCTGTCAGCAGTTTTTCCGGAAAAAAAAAATCGAAAAAATTTCATGCAAGTTTGACAAGTTGCCTTGTAAAAACAAACTTGATGGTTTCTATGCTGTGTTGCTATGTACCGTTACCAACAACAAAGATCACAAACGACGCTTACGAATTTATTAAGTGTCAACTGAAACTCAAAATGAATCGGTTTGGAAATATTTTCGAAGGTAAAATTAATGCGGCTGTTGAAAATAGTGTTCCACTAAATACTCAGAAAACTCACACATCGATCTGGAAGCAATTTATGCAATTTTGCCAAGCAAAATATTACCAGTTACTCCAGACAACAACTACAGGCGAGCTAAATTTAATCCTTAAGGACTGGGCATGGAACATGCGTAAAGCAACATAGAGAATATGCTACTACAAACATAATTAAAAACAATTTAACCAATATGGCTAACAATACTCCTGTAACCTACAATAATTGTAATTTTTATATTAATTATAATTTAAAATGAGTTTGAAGTAATTCGCGAAAGTGGAAAAATCCTCGTCTTCGACTCAGATTTTTAAAACCACTTTCGATCATGCTATTTGTTAAAACAAATTACTTAAAAACTTGTTTTTCCAAATTTTTCCGAAAAAACTTAAATTCATAGGGATATTACCCCCGATAAAATACGTATTTAGGTTCTTACTGTCAAATAAACAAATATTTTCGTTCTAATTAGAAGCACGTACGGTATTTACGAATTTCATGTTATAAAAAATTAATTACCAGTTTCATGTTATAACAAGATCGCTGTTTATAAAACAAGAACTTTTAAACTCCCATTAAGTCGATAATCATTCTTAAATAGGGAGAAGATTTAAATAAAATTGCGAGGATTCCGTGTACTTATCGGCCAAGCACATCGAACGTCGTGAAGTGAATCACTAATGGATAAATTGCTAATTTGTTTTCTCTGACTTGCAAAATAGCGTTTTATTAATTTTATCGATTGCCTGTTTAATGATGGGTGCACCTATATAAAACAATATCAAATTACTATTTAGAACATATGAGATCCATAATTACGCATAAAAATAAAGGTTAGTACATTTTAAGGGAAAATGAATTAGTTTGTTAGGAAACTGTATATAAAAATCGGGAAAATGAAGGAAGCTAGTTAAATTACAAAATAAATAGTACTATTTACTGCTACCTAATTAATGCTATCCAAGGGACTTTGTTGTACTACCGTGCGTAAAATTCGATTTGAGGGCGTAAAAGTGCAAAAATGTCATTTTTTGACAAAAAGTCATTCTTGATAAAAAATTTTTTGTAAAAAAAAATACGATTTACGAAAGTTTTAATATTTTTGTACCGGGTTCGCAAAAACTTTAAAAACCTGATTTTAAAAATATTTATTTTCAATTTTACAAATAAAATAAAAATCTTGAAACCGTGAACGAAAACCTCGCTGTCTTAGAAGCTGTTCGTCTTTCTCAATTGGACGGGCGTATACTAACTGTTTGAGACGCTTCCCAAATAGGCATCTGAAATAGTTAAATCTGGGCTTCTTGGGACCACAGAACCGGCCATTCCGCCCAACCATCCTGGCTAAATTTACCATTAAGCCTCAAAAGGAAATCGGGGCATCCATCTTGCTGAAAGAACATTTCTTTCCTTCATTGAAGAGACAATTCTTCAAGGTTATCAGAAAAAAAATGTTTTTAAGATTTAAAGGTAACTCTCATGGTTACACGTATTTTCGAAGAAGTATGGGCCAATAAACCATAAATGAAATCGCATACCAGACATACACTTTTTGTGATACTGTCTTCTAGCAGAACTCTGAATTGGGGATTGTTTTTTCTCCGTATTAACATGCGTAAAAAAATTTTTTTCCCGTTTGTTGAAAATGTTGATTCATCGGAGAACATGATAAATTTATAAAAAAAATTTTTTACTTACAATTTTGTTACCGACCCCCAAAACAAAAATTCAAACGTTTCCTTCGTCTCCTTCTTCCAAAGATTTAAAAAAAATTGGCCGGTTTCTTAAGGAAAAAAGGGAGAATTGTCAGCTACAGACTGTAATTTTGGGGGAAAGGGCTGCATCATTTGAATAGGGTTTT
>JAHBCN010009511.1:0-34799 GCA_019359885.1 Listronotus oregonensis
ATTCTGTGCAAAGTAATTATTTTGTGTTATATGTTTAATTGGTTTTTAACGCAAAATCTAAAACTAAATTATTGTGTTTGGCAAATAGTTAACATTACCAAGAGTTTCTGTTCTTCCTTTTTTTTAATAAATTGAATATTTTTAACCCCATTTAACTTTAACAACGTGATCGTCACCGGCCGTATGTATGTAAAAGTCCTTCTTTGTTCTGAAACGTTCCCATAAATAGTATTTCCCCATGAAGATAGTAGCTAGATAGAGTAAGTTGTGGGGGAAAGATTGCTTTAAGTTTTTTTATGTTTCTAAAAGAGTCTCGTATCATTCTAACACAGTTGAATACATATAATTACATATATAATTACATATCTATACACAAAGCCTCCTAAATTCAAATATCATTCTGTGAAATAAATTACTCAATGTTCTGTAAAGGGGTTTAAACATGCCAGTGTCAAAGGAGGATGATACCTTAATAATTAACTTAATTGAGTTCTGGTTTATAATGCGTTTAAGGTTGTTTTAGATGTTATTTATGCTTTAATTACACCACTAGTTCGGCTTTTAAATAAGATTTCTAAAAAAAAAAAAAAACAAATTAAATACAGTAATAGTAGTAAAAAGGTTATAAATTAGTTACGATATATTACGAGGAAAGTATTAAACTAAGGTAATTATTTAGAGGTGGAGCTCCAGATAAGTGTCAATTTTGTTTTACTACCTAGAGACTATTTTACAGAGTTAAAATGATTTTGTGGTGAATAAGCAACTTTTTTACGGGTTACTTTTTAAAAATTTCATTTTTAATTTTTTAAAACCAAAAGAATTTTTTTTTTCATTTTTGTTAACGTATATGATTTTAGATTATCAACGACAATATTTAAAACCCTTTAAAAAAAACAAAAAAAATTACAAAAAAGTGGCTTTTGGCAGATCAGATTTTTTTAACCACCTCAAAGAGCGTAGAATGAGCTTATTTTGGGAACTAGTAGAAAAAAAAACATTTTTGTTAACGTATATGATTTTAGATCAACGACAATATTTATAATCTTCAAAAAACAATACAAATTACTAAAAAAGTGGCTTTTGGCAGATCAGATTTTTTAACCACCCCAAAGAGCGTAGAATAAGCTTATTTTGGGAACTAGAAAAAAAAAAAACAAATCAGGTTTTTTTTGTTTAGAAATGGTCTCCAGGGGGGTAAAAAAATTTTGGACCGGGTTTTATCTGGAGCCCCACTTTTAAACAATATCCTAAACTAATTTTGTAGTAGTAATAGTAGTAAAAGGATAATAGCTACATTTTCTAGCAAAGAAAACTTTTTTTTTTGGTGAATCTTTGGGGTGAATGACAAAACAGGTTTCTTAGTAAGTTAAAAAACAAACCTAATTTATAAAACCGACTGCTTTTGTTGCACAAACACATATTCTGAGCAAACTAAACAATACCCTAAAACGCGAATAACAGAACACAAAAGCTACCGATCAAACACACACCGTTCTATCAAAACACGCAATAACTTTCTACATAATTTTAATTTTATAACAAAGAAAATTTGAATAATAAAACACATTAAAAAATGGAAAAAATTTAAAAATGTTTATATATAATATTGCTTTTGTATTGTACAGAATCGCATAAAAGCGGTCGCTCGCGCGATTTTCAGTCAGTCGAAGCAGGCAGCGGGAGGCAGCCGCTTCTAATAGAATACCGGGGATCATCTGCCTAAAGATTGGCAGGCCCCAGGTGAGCCTATGGAGGCAGGTTAAAAGTAATGCGTACAGTTACTTTTATTTTTGTTTAAGTATTTTTGTTTAGTAACGTTTTTGTTTATAAGAAGTCTGCTTTTATGATGATCCTGTAATTGGAGTTATCGAGGAAGCGTTGTGATAAGGAGTTCTGGAGTTGAAGTTGAAAGAAGGAGTTTTATTTATTTAAAATATTCTTTTTCAAGAATAGCCACGTTGACCCAGGGAACCGCCGTCTTGGACAAGCTCGGCACCCGTGGGAGTTTTTTGTTAAGAAACAGGATACCTGGAGACCGCCGCCAAAAGCAGGCGCTCCAGCTTACAGAAAATCGTAATTCCTAGTTTTCTTTGCAGGTCTGAAACAGGTAAGCCGTCGCCTTGTGTCGACAGGATTTTCGGCCCCGTTTCCCCAGGAATTGGAATTGCGTTTCGGGAGAGGTGTAGCCGCTTCATTGCACTTACGAAGCAGGCTCCTTCGGCCCATTCGGGAGAAGAGGGAATAGGTAGGAAGAAGATAGAAGACAGAAAACGGGGTTAAAAAGGGGATTTTAGGAAGTATTCAGGGAAAAGTGAATTTAACAGGGATACCCGCGCGTACCCGGGGCCCAGTTGGGATATTTGGAAAGAGGGACATCTGAAGGAACCGCCCGCGAAATTCCCGGCGTGAATTTCGGCGGGTGACACAGGAATAATCGGGATAAAAGGGGAACACTGCAAAAAGAGGATTCTCATTGACATCAAGTTTTGGAACGCCATTTTAGGTACGACACCCACTAGTACCCGGGGTGGTACTAGTCTGGGACGGAAGAGGGAAGACCCAGGAACACTCCTGTACAAATCCGGGAGTGACTTTCTGCGGGTAACCGGGATAAAATCAGGGATAAAGTCAGGGGATAATTTTATTGCGTTTTAAAGAGACACGCCATTTTGGATTGACAATTTGGGTACTATACCCATCCATACCCGCACCGGGGAAGGTTTTAAAGGATACAGGAAGGGTCCAGGAACACCCCTGTAAAAGTCCCGGAGTGACTTTCCGCGGGTATCAGGAAGAAAAATAAGAACAATGCTACGGACACCGACGAAGAGAGGAAGTGGCTCATGGGAGCACTTCCAAAGCTTAATGGAACCCATAGAAAGGACCTAAATGCCGCTACACTTCCCGAACTGCCGACCCGAGTCGTGCTAGCGAGCAGAACCACAATCTCCGCCACGTGCCACAAACCACGGTCTCGCTCCCGACCCAAACTGAGCTAGCTACAAGAATGACGAGGGCAAGAACGTATAGTGAAGGCGATATCCTTCATTCCCGGCACAGGGAAGAGCCATTAATGACCCCACAAGCTGAAATTAACATCAGGGAGTCAAGAGGCAAGGATATCCCGAGTAAGCAGCGTGTGCGCGGAGACATGTCGCCCAACTCAAGGGGCACGTTTTCTCGGAGGGCTGAGAACCCAGAACACCGGGTTCCCGAGAAAATGAACCGTGTAGAGGCGGAGTACCCACACCACGGAGGCGAACCGGCACGCCACCCATTAAGCAGGAACCAGCCCAGGATGAGAGACGAAGACTCGGACATAGAGGAAACAGATTATTGGACACGGCCAATGCGCCAAGACAGAAGCCAAAATAATACGAGAATGACGGAATATAGGTGTTTTAATGAACCAATAAGGAATGTGATACCTGATGAGCGGTATCTGGCGCCCAAAAGAAATGACCAACTAGTTATTAAAACAATGTACAGCAAGGAAGAAAACGAGTATTTCTACAAGGATGAAATGACCTTAGCACCCGTAGAACATATCATGAATCAAAAGAAACTACACCCAAGATTAGAAGTTGAAATAGCAGGAGGAACGTATAACGCACTTTTAGACACAGGGGCAGTAAGGAACTTCATCAAGAGCACACTCGCACCAGAACACATACAATATCGAATCCCGAGGCCGGGACTCAAGACAGCATGCGGCGATACATGTTTTGACACACGCGGAGCAGTGGATATAGAAATAACCATAAAAGGACAAATATACACGGAAAATTTTACAGCCGCGGACTCCCTTAACGAAGACATCATTTTGGGAATGCCGTGGTTTATTAACAACGGGGTTCTGCTGGACGCGGAACGGGGGTGCGTGCATTTCGGCACCAACCCTCGCCAAATTGCGTACCTGGGTGGAGAAGAAAAAAGCTACAAGAAAGAAGGAGAAGCTATCCGGATAACACTTCCCGAACTACCGAAGGAATACCGCAAAGAATATGCGAAAATTCTGATCGACTACCGGGAACTATTCCGTGAAGGGATCCAGCAAAACACCACAAAGGCCGTACACCATTCTATCAGGTTAACCAAAGATGCTACTCCGTTCCGGTTAAGGCCGTACCCGTTATCAGAAGCAAAGAAAAAAATCGTTAATGAACAAATAGCTGAAATGTTAAGGGCAGGAGTAATCTCGCCCAGTAACTCGAATTATGCCTCACCCATCGTCATTGTTGGAAAAAAGGACGGGAAACCCAGATTTTGCGTGGACTACCGTAAATTAAATTTACAAACGCTGGACGAAACTTCTCAGCTGCCGGCCATACCAGATACTCTGAAGGAATTGGGACAGGCCCGAGTATTCACTACTCTCGACTTGAAATCCGGCTATTGGCAAATCCCCATTCACCCGGACTCACGACACCTGACTGCGTTTGGAACCCCGGATGGTAGTCAATACCAGTTCAATGTGATGCCATTTGGGCTTAAGACAGCCCCCGCAACGTTCCAAAAGCTAATGACTGAGGTACTAGCTGGCGAGCTGCACAAATTCGCCAAAGTCTATCTGGATGACGTTATCATCTACTCGAGTGACCATACAACCCACCAGGAGCACTTAAGGAAAGTATTAGAGAGACTACAAACCTATGGACTCCGGTGTTCGCTGGCGAAGTGCTCCTTCGGTAAGGAGGAATTGGATTACTTGGGACACCGCGTGAGCAGGGATAAAACAATACCACAGGAGCGGCACCTCAAACAGATTCAAAGTTTTCCGGCCCCAAAGACCCGGAAGGAATTAAGAAGCTTCTTGGGCATTCTAAATTGGATCCGGGAATACGTGGATAAAGCCGCAGAATTGTTGGAACCACTAACAGATCAGTTGAAGACCAGTTCCCCTTTCCGATGGGGACCAAAGGAACAGAAAGCGTTCGAAGCCATCAAGGAGGCATTACAGCGCCCTTTGGGGCTAAGTAGACCAGAACCAGACCAAACATATTATTTACAAACGGACGCCTGTAAGATAGGTATTGCCGCTACTCTTTACCAGCTTGGTCCACAAGGAGAAAAGAAGATTATATCGTATGCGTCAGCGAAACTTTCCCAGGCGGAGCAGAACTATCACGTGAACGAACAAGAGTGTTTGGCCGCAGTCTGGGCCATAAAAAGGTTCCGCCCGTACCTCGAAGACCGCCCGTTCATACTTAGGACCGATTCGCGGGCGTTAACCTGGCTCCATACAATGAAGGACACAAAAGCTAAACTGACTCGTTGGGCCTTATTGTTGCAAGAGTTTAGCTTCACGATTGAGCACTGTAAGGGAACTGACAACCAATTTTCGGACTTCTTATCCAGAAACCCGGAGGAGGAACACGTCGCCGAGGAAGTTACAAATGAGGAGCGAATGGTGCCGCCCTCGATAGTGGATCTAGCTCCAACATACATTGTCGAAACCACAGAGCTGATAGCCCGTATAAAACAGACTCAAGAAACTGATGAGGAAACAATCCAAACGATTAGGTCTTGGCAACATTTAGCCGAAGCTCCGCCGGAGTTCCGAGGTCCGTGGTGGTACCACTACCATGTTAATGAGGGATACTTATATAAGACCTCTCCCGAGGGACCTCGCTTAGTGGTACCTCGCGTTAACCAGATGGGAGTGATAGCTACCTATCATGACCACGAGGAAGCCTTGCACCCAGGGGCTCCGGAAACTGCACGACAAATCAAACGAACCTTATATTGGAGCAACATAGACCGCGATGTCCGCGAATATGTACACCAGTGCGAGG
The DNA here is from genome assembly GCA_019359885.1 of Listronotus oregonensis. Lineage (NCBI taxonomy): Eukaryota > Metazoa > Arthropoda > Insecta > Coleoptera > Curculionidae > Listronotus > Listronotus oregonensis. The sequence goes on from JAHBCN010009511.1 coordinate 5,799, forward strand.
TGTGCGCCCAAACAAAAAGGGGAAAGCTACAACAAAGCGCTCCCCAGGGTGCCTTGCACGCCCCTTGCCCCTTCTATGCGATATCTATCGATATCATGGGCCCCTATCATGAAACCAGACGGAAAAACCAATATATTATAACGGTAGTTGACCTCTTTACTCGCTATGTAAAAGCAAGAGCCTACGAAAGGGTCAATACCCAAACGATACTAAATTACTTAAGTAACGAGATTTTCGCCGAATGGGGAACCCCTGCAATGATTCGATCCGACGTTGATGCCCGATTCCGATCTGAAGCCTTTGAACGGATGTGTAGACAGAAGGGTATACAATGGGTCTCATCGCCCATATATCATCAGCAAGCTAACCCTGTCGAACGTAGGTGGCAGGAAATGAAGAAGGCATTCAGGCCATGATGATAGAGGAACCAGATAATACCTGGGACCTACACCTACCGAAGATATTGTACGCCCTGCGGACACGAAAGAACGAAGCCACAGGCGAGACCCCAGCACAACTGCTATACGGCCAAGAGCTAAGGCGCCCAGGAGAATGGACCGGTATGGAACCCCAACTGGGCGAACAGCAACGAACTGATGAATTGATACGGACGAGACAAGAGGCCAATCACAGACAGCGACAATATAAACTCAAGTATGCACCCCCACCGCAGCGGCCGGTCCAAACATTTAGTGTCGGCGACCAGGTATGGTGCCGGAACTTTAATCCACGAAGGGACATATTTGATAAGACCTGGACAGGACCACACACCGTTTTGGAAGTACTGGGAGACGCAACCTATACCATTGACAAGGATGGTGCCCACTCGAAGTGCCACCTGGACGATCTTAGGCCAAGGAAACCACGACGTCGACGACGACCACGGACATCTAGTTCTAGCAGTAGTGAAAGTAGGACAGGCCCCGGTAGCGACAGCACATCCAGCCCCGACAGCTTCCCCAGCGACGAGGAACCAGAGGCCGTACCAGACCGTGAAGAAATCAGGGACAACGTCGAAGACCTACCAAGGAATGAGATGACCCCAGCCACCACGACAGCACGCCTGGATCTAACAGATGGGTGCCCTGACGACCAAGATAGCAAGGACTATGATTGGACGGGTTTCCTAACTACGAAAGTAAAATTCTTGCAACTATTGGCTGAATTAGGGATCCCACAAGAACCCGAAGGTTACTGTTGGCAAGGATTTCTAGTCACTCGAACACGCTTTCTCAGGCTGCTCCGACAACTAGAACTAGAAAAGTACGAACGCCAAGGAGTCCACCCACCACTGGCCACACCGATGGACCCAGCTGATCCAATCTGGAAGCCACCAGACCCACCACTTGACAAGCGACGAGAAGAGCCGCCCGACCCGGACGACCCTACTGTGACAACCCCCGATCGTGACCACAAGAGTAACCAGCGCATTGGCAAGTCAATGAAAGAAACACTCGCGAGTGCCTTTAAACCAAAGCAATGGTTTAAACGTCAGTGACAGTGCGCGGGTTCTGCTCGGACGCTCATAGAGTGCCGAAAAAGTGCTCGGACGCTCATAGAGTGCCGAAAAAGTGCTCGGACGCTCATAGAGTGCCGAAAGTGCAAAGACGCTCTTAGAGTGATTAGGTTAAGATAGTTTTAGATTGTTAATATTAAGTTAGTTTTAAGGCAACAATGTATTTTAGTTTTAAGTTGGTTTCCGCAAGGACAGGTTCGGCAGGCTTGAAACAAGGCCGTCGTTAGCCGTCCCGGACAGGATTGTAAACAATAGGTTAGAGTTAAAGTTAGGAAAGTTAGGATTAGGAATTCGTTAGGAACCATTCAAAAAGTTAAGGCAGAAGCCAAGAAGTTAAAGTTAAAGAGTTAGGGACAATTTGGTAAGGGAAATGCTTCAGAACAGAAGCCACTGCATGTAAAGGACAGTTCTTCCAAGCGAAAGCAAATAAGGGTTAAGAAAAGAGAGTAGATTAAGGGGACAAAATTAATAAAAAGGGGAGATTAAAATTGTAAGGGAATTAGTTAGAGCAGAAGTAATACTGAAGTTACACCATTAGGATATAAATTTCGGGATTAGAGTCAGAAAGTAAGGGTAGCCTTAGTATGGGGTTAACAAGTATAAGCCACGGGCCAGAAAAGAGTTTAAGGGAAATGGAGTATTATTGAAATATTGAGGAGTTGAGGGGTTCCGCAAGGTCCACAGGAGGGCAGACCTAGGAGAGGCTGTCGTGGAATTGCGTGATTGGCGGTTGCCAAGGTGATTTTGAAGTTTTCATATATGGAGATATATGAGGTTTTCTGCGAAGTTTAAGTATGGCTCAAGGTGGTCTTAGAACCTTAACGATACTAGGCAAAGTTGTAGTTTAAACGGTTGTTTAAAAAAGTAAAGTAATTTATATCCTAAGTGGGGTGGATTGGAAAAGAAAAGAATAAACGGTTGTTTATTGCTTTAGGAAATGCTGAATGTTAAAACTAAGTGGGGTGGAAGCAAACGATTAAGAAAGTAAAGTAAAAAAATAAGAGTTAGTTAAACATGCAAGGAAGAATTGGTTCTAGGGAAGTAAAGATGTTGGAAATTAGGGAAATTAAAGATTGGAAGTTGATAAAAGGGTTTAAGATTGTAAAAGTTAAGATTTAAAAAAAAAGTTAAGATAGAAAAGTTTTGTGGAATGTTGTGATAAAGTTAGTTTTCTGCTTTATGTTGGTTCTGTAGTCTTAAGGTAGTTTTAGGATAGTGTTAAGTGATAGGGGTATGTTAGAATAAGAAGATTTTCTAGTAATAAAGGAAATCCTAGTCACCCCGTATCACAACACTCCTCTAAGTGGGGTGGTGATACAGAATCGCATAAAAGCAGGTCGCTCGCGCGATTTTGAGAGTCGAAGCAGGCAGCTGGAGGCAGCCGCTTCTAAGTAGAATACCGGGGATACATCTGCCTAAAGATTGGCAGCCCCAGGTGAGCCTATGGAGGCAGGTTAAAAGTAATGCGTACAGTTACTTTTATTTTTGTTTAAGTATTTTTGTTTAGTAACGTTTTTGTTTATAAGAAGTCTGCTTTTATGATGATCCTGTAATTGGAGTTATCGAGGAAGCGTTGTGATAAGGAGTTCTGGAGTTGAAGTTGAAAGAAGGAGTTTTATTTATTTAAAATATTCTTTTTCAAGAATAGCCACGTTGACCCAGGGAACCGCCGTCTTGGACAAGCTCGGCACCCGTGGGAGTTTCTTTGTTAAGAAACAGGATACCTGGAGACCGCCGCCAAAAGCAGGCGCTCCAGTTTACAGAAAATCGTAATTCCCAGTTTTCTTTGCAGGTCTGAAACAGGATAAGCCGTCGCCTTGTGTCGACAGGATTTTCGGCCCCTGTTTCCCCAGGAATTGGAATTGCGTTTCGGGAGAGGTGTAGCCGCTTCATTGCACTTACGAAGCAGGCTCCTTCGGCCCATTCGGGAGAAGAGGGAATAGGTAGGAAGAAGATAGAAGACAAAAAAAAGGGGTTTAAAAAAAAAGGGTTTTGGGGGAATATTGGGGGAAAAAGGGAATTTAACAGGGATCCCCGCGCGTCCCCCGGGGCCCAGTTGGGATATTTGGAAAGAGGGACATCTAAAGGGGGAACCCCCGCGAAATTCCCGGCGTGAATTTGGGGGGGGGGAAAAAGGGGAAAATCGGGAAAAAAAAGGGGAAACTGCAAAAAAAGGATTCTCATTGACATCAAGTTTTGGAACGCCATTTTAGGTACGACACCCATTTTGTCCCCGGGGGGGACTAGTCGGGGGCGGAAGGGGGGAAACCCAGGAACACTCCTGACAAATCCGGGAGTGACTTTCTGCGGGTAACCGGGATAAAATCAGGGATAAAGTCGGGGGGATAATTTTATTGCTTTTTTAAAGAGACACGCCATTTTGGATTGACAATTTGGGTACTAACCCATCCATACCCGCACCGGGGAAGGTTTTAAAGGATACAGGAAGGGTCCAGGAAACCCCTGTAAAAGTCCCGGAGTGACTTTCCGCGGGTATCAGGAAGAAAAATAAGAACAATGCTACGGACACCGACGAAAAAGGAAGTGGCTCATGGGAGCACTTCAAAGCTTAATGGAACCCCATAGAAAGGACCTAAATGCCGCTACACTTCCCGGAATTTCCGACCCGGGGCGTGCTAGCGAGCAGAACCACAATCTCCGCCACGTGCCACAAACCACGGTCTCGCTCCCGACCCAAACTGAGCTAGCTACAAGAATGACGAGGGCAAGAACGTATAGTGAAAGTGATTTTCCTTAATTCCCGGCACAGGGAAGAGCCATTAATGACCCCACAAGCTGAAATTAACATCGGGGAGTCAAGAGGCAAGGATATCCCGAGTAAGCAGCGTGCGCGGAGACAACACTGAACGGAATCGCATGGCCCGGTTCTGGCCGTGCCGGCGTAGAGGAAACACCTCTAGCCGTCTAATAACGGGTGCTTGGTTATGGGGAAAATATTTTTTTTATGGGACTATCAATTTTCTTTTTAATGGAAGAATTTTTTCTACTCGTGTTCGTGTAAACAGGGAGCGGAGCGCTAGTCAGGCAGGCCCAGCGCTGTTAAATAATACTGGGTTAGACAGCGTTTTGCCTCCTTGCCTTACGCGGCAGTGTGGGTAAACTTCAGTGTTTAATAACGGGTTAAAACATCGGGTTTCATAAGGGGGGAATTCTGGGTTCTAGAAAGTTAATCATGACCAAGTTTTAATTTAATTTCTTTTGTAATAACTTTTCAGTCTTTTGTAAATTAGTGTAGTATTTGTTTTGGGTTAATAGATTTAATTTAAATGTTATTTTGGTGTTTTTTTAATCATTAACGGAAAGCAGGCCAGAACTCCGCTGATTGGTAATGCGGTAGCGTTAGGGAGCTACCGACTTATCAATCAGGGTAAACCAATTAGGGGGGAATATTTCTTGGGCATGATGTTACGACTACCTTCTTCGGGGTGCGGTTGCTTCGTGTAGCCCCTTCAGCCGTCAGGTCGTCGGGTTCCTTAATTCAGGCTCTGGGTCAGTCCCAGCACTTGCCGATAAGGGACCAACTTCGCGTCCGGCTTTATAAGCCCAGTTGGTATAAGGAAGAACCCCGTTACAGTAAATATAAGCACGATGTACGGCGCACAGTCATTTTGGTGAGTCACAGGATAGTGAACTTTGAGGGCTAGGCCAGGTCCTAAGTCCACGGCCACCCTCGGATGGGATAAAAAGGGAAGGGCCCGAACTTCCCCTTCAATTCTAAACCCCGGCCGACCCGATCTGGGCCCGGCCTGTGTGAAAATCAACCCCGAAGGTACTTTACAACCGAATGTAACAAGAGCGGGGCCGACTTGGGTGGGCCAGGCCAGGCTTCCACAGCCTCGGCCACCCTCCCAAAACGGTTCCAAAGGAATAAAGGGAAGACCTCTTCACAGCCAGACCCCGGCCGGGTACCAACAACCTGGCCAGGGGGAGAAAACCACCCTGGGGAAAAAATTGTTTGGGACCTTTTTTTTTGGATTTTGTTTTTAAAAAAGGGATTTAATTTATTATTTTTTTTAAAACAGCAAACATGATAGGGCGGCTGCAGCGTGCATCGCTCAGCTCGGCCCAACATGCGGGATTAAGCCGGGGGAAAAAGGGCACCGACGAACTCCCCCAGTTCAGCTCGGAAACGAGCTTAGCTGCCCTGAGATCAGAAATAGAAAAAAGAGAGAGTCTCGAAGTTATCTCTAGAAAGAGAGAGAAATGCCCTACGAGATAACATGGCGCCCAACTAAGTGGCACTGAGCTTTCTGTTTGAAACCTAACCGGGAAAGCCGGAGAACCCGGGGTTCGTCAAATTAAAAATAAATTTTTTTTTTGTAACACGTTTTCTTAGTTTAAAGTATAAAGAGTAAATTTTAAGGGTAAAATCAGTAAGAGTTTTTAAATATAGCACCTGGTCATGGTTTTAGTTAAATTTTTATTTGTAAATTTTTCGGAAAGGTTTTTTTATATTTTTCAGAGAGACCCGGAAAGTAACGATGTTTTGGAAGCTGAGTTCTTGGTTATGGAAGTTGAAGAAGACCGTCAAGGAAGCCGAGGGAAGTGTGCAGCGTTGATGGAAGCTGCGAAAGAAAGATGCTTTTGGAAAAGAGCTGAATGATGGTGGTCAGTGTGTTGTGATGACCAGGGAGGTTGATGCCGGGCTGGCTCGCCAGTTGTTATGGTGGTCACGGGGGGCAGCGGGGTTTTCCGGGATAAAAAAGCAGGTGGCTTATGGAGGGCTGCAGTGACGTTTTGGTTTATGGGAGCAGACGGCGGGTTTAGTTTTTTGGGAAGTTGAACCACTGATGCACCGGAGTAATGTAAATGGAAAATTGTTGATTTCCGAAGTTTGTACAGAAAAAGCCTTTCCCTTGGTCAACGAGATGGTTCTTCGAAGAAGACTCAGAATGTTAGTGTGGTGAAATTAACGGACTTTGCGTGAAAGTAAATGAACATTTTGTAAATTTTTTGAAAAAAAATGTAACACTTGTAACTGTAACTTTTTGTAAAATTGGTAATATGTTGGGGGTGCCTTGACCAGGTATGCTTTTGTATATTTGTTTTAACGTTTTTTTTGTATATTGGTTTATAATATGTATTTTGGGGGGGAAGTTGTGCCCGTACATCGTGGCATTGTTTTAAATTACTTTTAATATTTTCAGGTTGGTTAATATTTGTAGTTGTTTTTTTTGTAAAATTTTGGTAATGATTTGTGATAATGTAAATTTCTTTTGTAAACTGTAAGGATACTTGTGTAAACACCGATGTGTAGGTGTTTTTTAAATTTTTTTTAAAACTACCTCGATTCCTGTTTTGTGTTATCGACGCAGCTTCGGTGCTCAGTTATGAGTACCGAATCTGAGTCTAAGTGGGGTGGTGATACGGAATCGAGGCAGTTCTGGCCGTGCCGGCGTAGAGGAAACACCTCTAGCCGTCTAATAACGGGGTGCTTGGTTATGGGGAAAATATTTTTTTTTATGGGACTATCAATTTTCTTTTTAATGGAAGAATTTTTTCTACTCTGTCGTGTAAACAGGGAGCGGAGCGCTAGTCAGGGCGGGCCCAGCGCTGTTAAATAATACTGGGTTAGACAGCGTTTTGCCTCCTTGCCTTACGCGGCAGTGTGGGTAAACTTCAGTGTTTAATAACGGGTTAAAACATCAGATTTCATAAAAGGGGGAATTCTGGGTTCTAGAAAGTTAATCATGACCAAGTTTTTAATTTAATTTCTTTTGTAATAACTTTTCAGTCTTTTGTAAATTAATTTAGTATTTGTTTGGGTTAATAGATTTAATTTAAATGTTATTTTGGTGTTTTTAATCATTAACGGAAAGCAAGAGAACTCCGCTGATTGGTAATGCGGTAGCGTTAGTAGCTACCGACTTATCAATCAGGGTAAAGCCAATTAGGGGGAATATTTCTTGGGCATGATGTTACGACTACCTTTCTTCGGCGCTGCGGTTGCTTCGTGTAGCCCCTTCAGCCGTCAGGTCGTCGGGGTTCCTTAATTCAGGCTCTGGGTCAGTCCCAGCACTTGCCGATAAGGGACCAACTTCGCGTCCGGCTTATATAAGCCCAGTTGGTATGGAAGAACCCCGTTACAGTAAATATAAGCACGATGTACGGCGCACAGTCATTTTGGGGTCACAGGATAGTGAACTTTTAGGGGCTAAAAGGGCCGGTCCCCGAGTCACGGCCACCCCCCGGATAAGGGATAAAAGGGAAGGGCAGAACTTCCCCTTTAATTTAAACCCCGGCCGACCCGATCTGGGGCCCCGGGCCCGTTGAAAAAACAACCCCGGAAAAGGGGTACTGACAACCGAATGTTAACAAGAGCGGGGCCGACGGGGGGGGGCCAGGTTCCACAGCCTCGGCCACCCTCCAAATCGGTTCCAAGGAATAAAGGAAGACCCCTTCACAGCCAGACCCCGGCCGGGTACCAACAACCCTGGCCCAGGGAAAACCACCCTGGGAAGATTGTGACAGTTTATTTGGATTTTGTTTTAAAGAAGGGATTTAATTTATTATTTTTTTTAAACAGCAAACATGATAGGGCGGCTGCGGGGTGCATCGCTCAGCTCGGCCCGAACATGCAAGGATTAAGCCGGGGAAAAAGGGCACCGACGAACTCCCCCCTAGTTCAGCCCCGAAACGAGCTTAGTGCCCCTGAATCAGAATAGAAGAGAGAGAGTCTCGAAGTTATTTTAAAAAGGAGAGAAAGTGCCCTACGAGATAAAGCGCAATTCGCGATTTTGGATGATGATGTACCCCTCTGGTGAGCCACATCTCATAGATACCGGGAGCAGCCTTTTTAGGCTAAACCCAGGTGAAAAAAAAATCAATAATTAGGAAAGTTTTAAGAGATTTTGTTTTAAGTTATTTGAAGTTTTAAAAGAAGAAGTTTTTTATGCAATTCTGTTGTGAAGTTATCGAGGAATAGTGGTGTTTAGTGGTTTTGGGAAAAGAGATCCAAACCTGGAGTTTTTGTTTATTGTTTATTTATTTTTTTTTAAGAATACCGACCGTTTCTTTTTCAAGGAATTTGGAAAGTCGTACCTAATTATTATTTTCAGGAACGAAAAGACAATTTGGCCGCCTTGAATTCGTCAGGCAGGCCTGTGTCTTGTTTCCCCCAGGACGTGGAGATTTGTGTTTATTTATTACAGGAAAAAACAAAATGTCGCCGCCACATTGCACTACGTTGGCAGGCGCTTTTGTTTCCACAAAGATAACCGGGAACCGGGATTAACCCGCGATATAAAAAAGGGGGTTTTTTTAAAGGGGGACTTATTAAGGAATAAACGACCCACGCGAGAACAGGGGTTCCCGTGGGTTACACAGTAAAAAAAAACGGGATAAAAGGGGGAAAATAAAAATTTTTTCATTTTCATTATTAATTTTCAGGGGGAAACCCATCACAACCCGCCCCCGGGTTGGGTTTAAAATAAAGGGGACATGTCGGGGAACCATCCTGTGAAACCCCGTATAGCGGGTTCTAGCGGGTTTCCAGGAGAAATTTGGGATGAAAGGAACATAGACGTTTTTATAGAAAGTTTAATCATATTTTTCCAGGAAGCTTTTCTAGAAACCCAGACAACCCGCCACCGGGTTGGGTTTTCCTAAAAGGGGGATACATTAGGGAACCGTCCTGTAAAAATCCGCAGGCGGTTCTGGGGTTTCCAGGAGAAATTCAGGTTTAAAAGGGGGAAAAAGGGGGTTTATTTTTTTGGAATTTTGAAAAGGGGATATTATTATTAAATTTTTGGGGGAACTAACCCACTATAACCCATAACAAACTGGGGTTCATTGGAAAGGGAAGCATCCAGGAATATCCTGGAATAAACCGGGGAGCGGTTTCCCCAAGGTTAAATCCACCAAATCGGGGCCAAACAGGGACAATGTTGAACCCCCACCAGAGTCGGGATTCCAACACAAATGGACATATTAAGGCTCTGGAGCTGTCCAAGGAGCAGCTGCACTTCCCGGCACTGCCGGTTCGGAAAAACCATTAACCGATTTAAACCATCTTCGTCGGGGATCACCTAAAAGTCCAGTTCCCGACAAAAGAGCTAGCCGGAATAGGACAAAGGGTTCGGCGAAGTAGTGAGGGCGATATCCCCTGTAGGATTCAGCGGGAAGATCCACTACTGACCCCACAAGCCCTAAGAATGTACTTACGTCGCGAAACAAGCGAAAATCCCGTGCTAAGTAACCCCGATGGAGACATGGCGCCCAACGTGGGGCACCTATTCTCGGAGGGTTGTGGAAAAAAGAACACCGGGTTCCCGAGGATACGGACCGCGTAGAGGCGGAAAACTCACGACGAGGCGAACCGGCACGCCACCTATTTACAAAAGCCCGCCCCAAATTAGTAAAGAATATTTATATATGGAATCGATTATTTAGGAAAATCAAAATGGCCAATGACACAGGGGAAGCCAGAGAATGCAACGATATCGGGAGTATAGAGGTTAAAAGACCCCAAATTTGAAAAGTGGTATCAAATGAACGATACCTGGCGCCCAGAAAGAACAATATAAGAGATCAGAAAAAAGAATAATTGTCTCAGAATCCTCAGAAGATTCTGAAGAAGAGGAGACAAGGGAATCTAGAAGCAACAACACGAGAAAGGTGTCAAGAAACCAAGAAAGAGACAACCAAGGCTTTATTAGCGACTTCTTAGCACAGTTCACCAGAACTATGGAGACCTTATGCATACAGCAAAGGGACCTGGTGTCAGTCACACCACACTACGGAGGAGAGGACACCGAGGATCCGCAAGTGTTTTTGCAGAACATCGAAAGCTATTGCCGACAAAACAGGATCCCGAAGGATCAATGGCACCGCGTGGGCTTTAAACAATTGCGGTGTCAAGCGGCAAAGAAAATGCTAATATATAAGGACGAAGGGATTACCTGGAAATTTAAGAAAGTATTGCCCGAAACTTTGAATTTAAAAACCGAAATAGACTCCTAGCAGAGCCTACGGGGGGACCAGAAGAAACGGAGACGGCAGAAAACTTCCTTTTGAAAAGGGTGGAGACTAGGCGTTAGATTATTACCAGAGGCCACCGAAAAGGAGTTAGTGCGATACTAATTGAAAGGATTAAACCAGAAATTGGGGACCTTAAGATCTTTTCATTGCGAAACAATGGATGCTCTGATTGGGCCCCTACGCAAAAGAGGAAGACTGGGACGCCATGATGCGGGTGCACGAGGAGCGATTTAGTGGAATGAGGAACCAACAAGAACCAAGGAGACATAATCAGGGACCACCACAATTTAATCGGAATCAAAACCAAGACAATAGGGTACAAAACCAACGGTACCCAAACCAGGGAAATAGGTTCCAAAATAGTCGGCCACGATTTGAGCGCCCTGGTCCTAATCCCCCGGAAAAGTTATGAGTGCGGAGGTTCACATTATGACAAGCCCCCACAAGTGGCACCCAGACCGCCTAGGCTAGCTATTGAGCCCAAACCTATTATAGAAGAACCACCGGCGAACGAAGAAGCACGTATAGCCGAACAAACAAGCAAGAAACCTCCGGTAGAAAGGGTTTTTTTTATAAGGGGGCCTTTGCGATGTTGATGAAAGTGACGAACTGGCATTGGCCGTCGTCCAAGGGCTACATGCGCAAATACACGGACAATACTTAGATCCCGAAAGTGACAAAGAAGAACTCCACGAGGAAGACGTTCAGGAGGAAGAAGCAGGAGATTGGGGGGAACAGCCGGAGGAAGGGTTCCTCACACCTGCACAGGTCTGAAATTTAAAAGGCCTCATTGACAAGTAGGGCAGGACACTGCAACGGGGGTAAACGAGGCTAATGGTACTAGCCAAGTAGCAGTACTAGAACCTCCGGAAACCACCGAGACCGTGGAAAATAAGGAAACGACGCCCACCGAACAAGAGTCAAGCACCGAAGAGGACAAGGAGCCTCCACCAGAAGCAGAGGACACGACTTCAGGAAGCGCTGAGTACCCCGGATACTCACAGGAATGGGGCAGCGAACATGATGACCCAATTAGTGAAGACACCATACCATGTACACCAAGGGAACCAACCAGAGTAACCCACCGTTACGACGGGTGGATAGTTGAAGCAGTAGAAGAAAGGTGCCGATCGAATGCCCCAAATTAGCCACCTATGGAGGGACAATTACTAAGTTGTACATTCAGGCAAAACCTACTCTGGACCCAGACGGCATACCAAGACGTATATTGCCAAACCCCTATACCGGAAACAGCGGAGATTCAGGAGATAATCCCACCGCCACAAGAATTTTCCGACGATTTCCCCGCTTACCCAGCCGGATCCACCTGACGACGCCGCCAATAAAATGGGTGTCTCTCAAAACCATTCTGGGAGGCCCCTGGACCGCTTGAAGACAGCCCCACCTTCTACAGCCCCAGAGAGCCCGAGATACTACCCATGGCATCAGGAAGGCGAAAAAAGGTAGCGCGCAAACCTACCACGCCGCCACCGGATCCACCAGACCAAAAAGAAGATCCGAGACGATCCAGACGACCCTAGCAACCCCACAGGCGAACCACCGCCTGTGCCAGACAATCCAACTACGGATCAAGCGGGCAGTTTCCGCCACCTGATCCTGGACGGACCATCTGCGAGACATGATCCAGAAACCCGGATTCAGCATCACCAAACCGGCAGGCAAGCCGCCCTGACCGCAGCAACCCTACTTCGACAGCAACCGACCGAAGTCATGCCAATAACCAGCGTATTTGGCAACACACTGCGGAAAACCCTCGGGAGTGTGCTTAAACCGACGCGGTGGTTTAAGAAGTAGTGACAGTGCGCGGAAAACAGACGCTCATAGAGTGCTGTAACCGTAACAGACGCTCATAGAGTGCTGTAACCGTAATAGACGCTCATAGAGTGATTAAAAGACGCTCGTAGAGTGCTTAATTTTAAGGTTAATTTTAAGTTAGTTTTAAGGATTTTGTAAATGTTAGTTTTTTTAATTTTTTTCCTAGTAAGTGGGCCCGGCAAAAAGCTGCACTCGGCCACTCAGGACTGAATTTTGTAAATATTGGGTTTTTTAAGTTTTTTCGTAAGTAGGCCCGGCAGAAAGCTGCACTCGGCCACTCAGGACAGTGTATATAGTTAGGATTGGGAATTTGTTAGGGAAACAGTTAGGGAAATTAATATTAAAATTTGTTTTCAAATGTTTCCAGAACAGAACCCTTTTCAGTATTTTTTTAGAAAAAACAAGTTAGGAAATTTTTGAGGATAAAAGTCGGGATGTAAACATGATAATTCTTCCGAGCCGTAGTAATTTGAAGTAAAAAGGGGAAAGTGTTTTAATAAATAAAAGGAAATTTTTTTTTTATAAGAATAATCAAAATGTTTGTATAATTTATAATTTCGGAACGGATAGAAAGGAATATTTTAATTGAAGTTAGTTTTGTACTTAAGACAGGAAAATTCTCCAGAGCAGAAGTAGTATGAATTTTAGCCACTGGGATATAAGTGTCGCGTAGCAAAGTTGATGTAGAAAATATTAAAGTCTAGTACGGGATTAAGCAGTACAAGCCACGGGTTTTGAGGTTATTTTTGTTTAATGTTTTTGAAGTCACAGGAGGGCAGCAGGATCCTTCAGGAAGAAGGGCTGTCGTGACATGTTACTGGCAGGTAGCCAGGGGTTTTACTGGTAGGAGACCAGGAGTTTTTGAGGAAGTTTAGTAGAGGAGATGAGACCCAAGGTGGCGTTAGAAACTTGGCGGTACTAGACAGGAGAGTAATAGTTCGTGTAAAGATTATTTTTTTTTTGTTTATGACTTATATCCTAAGTGGGGTGGAAAGGTAATGCGCTCATTTAAATGGGGAAAGTTTAGTCAAAGTGGGGTGGAACAGTAAAAAGACTGAAAGTAAAGTGAGGTAATAGAGACGTATCAAATAAATTAAGAATAAGGGAATTTTTTGAAAGAAATAATAAGAGATTAAATGGGATTAATGGAGACATATCAGATAATTAAAATAAATTAAATTTGAAAAAGGGTTTAAAAGGAAGAATTTTTTTAGGATCCAAAATCGGTGAAAACTGGATTTCACATCCAGTTTTTCTACCGTTTTATTTGCTACATTAATAACATCATTAAACCTTCTATCTGTTAAAAGTCGATTCTTGTAAAGCGTTCACCTTCTATCTGTTAAAAGTCGATTCTTGTAAAGCGTTCAAAGCCTCTGTCTGCAAGTTCATAGTCTTGATTGCAAAATTTTGCTAACGAAGTTAGCTTTTATCAAAACTTCATACCAGATGTGCACTAAGCAAATGAATGTAAATGTTGATATTTTAGCTCCTAAACATCTAGCTTGATATTTTGAATCAATATCAAATTTATCTGAATTTGTTATATCACATAACGCATCATACATTTTTGATAAGTTTTTATACAATGGCTTTAAAGCATCAATTCTGCTCGACCATCGAGTAGCAAATAATGGTTTAAAGTCAGACTTGCAATGTTGTTTTATGCTATCCCAACGTTTGGTAAACGCTGACAAATACCGACCGTTTCGTGATTGATCTTTACAGCATCGTTAACAACTAAACGTGTAAGTTGCACATGGCATGGATCTGAATCCAGATCTAAAATAATTTTTTGCAAACCGAAACTTTTACCACGCGTATTGGAGCCATTGTCATAGCCCTGGCCCCTCACGTTATTAATATCTAAATCAAACTTTTTTAATTCCTCTAAAATAAAAGAACTTAAACCCATATCTGTTGTAGTAAAAATTGGACAAAAAGCTAAAAAGTGTTTTCGTATTTCTAATTTTTTAGAACAGTTATTCAAGTGGACAAATCTAATGTTGATACTAATTTTCTCCTTATGTGCAACATCAGAGTTTCAGTCTAATATGATTGAAAATTATTTATTCTTCTAATTTTGGATTGTATTGCCTAAATAAAAGGGCATTTTTGTAGCTTGTGAACTTTGTGTGACCGGTGAATATGATCGGTCATTATCGGATCAAATTTACTTATCATCTCAATGCACTATAAAAATTACCATTATTTTCTTTTAAATAATTTACTGTGTTGGCTACGAAAAGCTAAATTTTGTGTAGATAAAAATTAAATAACATTAATTATAATTTGTATTACATTATAGAGATCGAACGCTGTTAGGACAACACCGATACGTCACGGTTTTATATCAGTTTGCCATATGAGACCGTGACGTATCGGTGTTGTTCTTACAGCGTTCGATCTCTACCACCGTTGTTTTTCAATGTCGAGAAGTTTTTGATGGGCACTGTCAATTGTAGTTTTAGTTTTAAATGTTCAAGGCAAATCTATCCATTTTTTGTAGTTACTAAAGTGGCATTCTTTCGTATCTACCTAAATACATTGCTAAATGTAGCCAGTCATTAAATCCTTGACAAAATTTATTACTCATACATACTCGTGGGTCAAAATTTGCAGCAAAAACAGAAAAGTCCAAATTGTCAAATTGCTTATGTTTTAGAATTTTAGTAGACGTTTATTTTTTTGACTTATGGTGCATTTTTGGAGCCCGTACAATTTTGGTAGCAGCTCTGGTGTGACGCGGCGCTCCTTTATCCTTTCGCCTGTGTGCGCCGCACACATTGCACACGTGGACGGCGCGGCCCTGATTAGAGGCATCTGAAACATTTGCATTAGAAAATTAATGAGTAAAAAAATTTCAACTGGCTATGGTTTTTAAAATAACATAGAGATTTATTTTTTACCGCTTGTTAAAAAGGTAACACCTTCCCGTTGTTCTCTGGCAACTTTTAAAACAATGTCTTTAAATTTAATTAGTTATTTTTTTTATATGAAAAACCCACGGAATATCAGTTAAACAACCAAAGAGGGTACGAAAGTTGGTTTGACGACACCATTTTCTCATCTGAAATAGACCTTTTAAGGGTATGCTCAGCGCAAGCGCGTCTGCCATGTTAAAAAGGCGGCAATATGAAAGTTTTGGGCACTTTTTATAAATATGGCTGAGCAACAAGCATTATCACCTCTAATATCAGTGCAATTAGGTAAAAAATTAATTAATGATGCTTCATTCGTGCATCCTACCGTGAAAGCCCACAATTGTGTTCAGTTACGACGATGGTTAAAGTGCCATGGTCGTCCTCAAGGAGGAAATAAAGCCGAACTAGTTGAGAGGTTAGGATAATAATAATTTAAATGTCAAGTAGAACTGTGTCTGGTAGTAAGTAAAAGTAATTACAAAAAAGGAAAAAATATTATATCTATGTTTTTTAAGGTCAAAAATGGTGACTTTTACCTAAGACAAAATTAATTATTTGAGTTTACGGCGCGAGCTGTTATAATTAATTAAACATATAACCTTATCACTAATTTTCTTTTTTACACAACTGATAGGGTCTGGATATTCGGTTGTTGAACCACATTCTCCTTCAAAATAAAGTAAACAAATATAGGTATCTTTATTAACATTATCAATTCCTTGGAACCGACCATTACCTCGTCCACACCGCTTCACCGACAAATCGCATTTAGCACATTTGGGACAAATTTAAAGTGTTTTCGCTTACTTATTTTAATAAGTTTTCGGCACAGGGATTTTGAAAACTAATAAAATAATAAAATTCCCACAAAAGGATTTACTACGCGTATCACTGCGACATCTCCATAACAACAACGTTTTTTAGTCCCTTTCTTTATAGATAACATTATAGATTTGAATTAAAATATTTGTATTATTATTTTATTACGAATGCACAATAATTAGAATTGAACTGTTTATAAAAAAATGATTATTATTACTAATTTTATTGCTATTTTTTATAAACAAGTGCACTGCTTATACATTTGTAAATAAATTTCCAGAAAAACACGGCGGAAATTGGGTCATGGGACAAAAAATTTTCAACTATTACAAGGACTATTGGTTTTTAATACGAAATCAAAATAGGGTACCAAAATGCCCCAAAACCCCCCAAATACTAAATTTTGTAACGAAGAAGTTAGGGATTGCCGAACACGCATGGTTAAAACAACACCGCATACAATGGTCGGAAGCAAAAATTATTCATAAAGAAACCCACTGAAAGAAAAGAAAATTTAAAGAAGTTGTATAGCTGTAAAAAACCTAATTGTATTTAGCAAGCCTAGTATCGACATTCCAAATATTTGGCCGTCGTTGCTAAACCGTGAAAAATCGGTCAAGCTTTGGTGACCAACGCATAGTATATAAGTCGTAGCTTTTAACAATAGCTTTTTGTTATCACTTAAAAACGGTTGGAGATACATCACAAACGGAAGCGTTGTATATTAATTAACAAATAAAGACAAAGAAGGTCCAAGATTTTAGTATTATTAAAACCATAGCATTGTTTAACACTTTCAAGGAAACACTTAAAACTTGTTATTATTAATACATTATTCCCGATACTCACTTATTAAATATTTCAAAAGTTATAGTTTAATAATTATAGGAGAGGAGTCGCATATTAAACCTTCTTTAGCTTCTACATAATAATTTTAACAACTACGTAAGAAAAGATTAAAATTGCCTTATTGGTGGATATAAATATTTTATAATGAAAACTTATTTGCTTGATTACCATAGACAATGTTGTAAGTTGAATGGGGACAATAAAAGTCAAAGAAAGTTTTGTAATTTAGTGAAAACGTATTTCGCCAAATCAATCTTCTGGTATTATTTATTTATTTACTTATTTAATTAAATACCGTTATTTACAATTACAAGATTTAACGAAACAATTCTTTTATAATAATTAAAAAAAAGATAACTAATTATAATAAGTACTACAGTTATTAGCATTATATTTACTGGATTTAATATAAACTACAGAGATCTACACTAAGGTAAGTCTGATTTTTATAAGTGGGGACATAAAAGTTTAAAGCCGAAAGACAAATAGACTAAGTAAAACCACACCATTTTCAAATACTTTTAATGTTTGTCATGTTGATAAATAGAAAAAATATTATCATATATATATATATATATATATATATATATATATATATATATATATATATATATATATATATATATATATATATATATATATATATATATATATATATATATATATATATATATATATATATCCACCAAACTCCAGGTATATTATGTAAGTTTTGTACAGGGTTACTCATTTTAAAGTAAACAGGGTTTTATTTTTAAACTTCCCTGTACTTTTTTAAAAAACGAATCTAGCCATTTCGTGTATTTTTTTCCGTAGAATTTAATAATCTAATCAGAAAAACATTTAAAACAAAAACAAAAGAGTTACAGCACGAGTATATCGATAGATATAAATTTTCACGAGGAATTCGGTGATATAGGGGTTGCTAGGTTTATTTCCTGCGGTTCTACTCCAATTGTCTAAAAACTGCATGATACTATAAGGATAGTTTCACCTGAAAAAACCTAGCTGCCACAGGTCACAGGTGCTTATTTGTCAAAGTCAAGAATTTTAAAAATTTGTTTATTACTTTTTGGAGTAGTTTTATAATGAGGTTTTCATCAGAAGAACGGCTTCAAATTATAACTCTCTAATATAAATGTGGGGAAAACGCCAGGGAAACATAACGAAGATATGTTGCAAATTTTCACCGGAAATATATCAGGAAAAACGATTTTAAAACTAAAGGTCTTATTCGAAGAAACAAAATCGTTACATATTAGAAAAAGGACTACAATGAGAAAAATAAACTGGGATCGAGCTATTCTAAATTATTTTAGTTTGCATCCCATGAAGTCAATTACTGACGCAGTTAGAGACTTGAGGTATGGCCCTGCAAGAAAAAAAAATTCCTATGCGACGGTTCAGAGAACACTGATATATTTTAAGTATCTTCCATACCACGTTCTTCCAGTGCAGCATTTAACACGTGAACTAAAGGAACTTCGCTTTCAATTTGTTTCCCAAATTTTAATCCATGAACAAGATAACGATCCTACCCAAATGATTCTTTGGACGGATGAAGCTACGTTCACTACATCGAGAATGTTTAACCCACGCAATACGCACAGCTGGGCAAGACAACATCCTAGGAAATTTCAAGAGATACCAATACCAAGGGAGGTTTTCTCTTCATGTCTGGTGTGGTGTACTTAACAATAGAATTGTCGGGCCAATATTCTATGAGGGATCCTTAACTGGAGAAAGATATCTCAATCTTCTTAAAAACGATATTGAGGACATTTTAGAAGAATTGCCACTCGAAACGTATCGCAAGAGAATTTGGCAACAAGACGGAGCGCCGCCCCATACTGTTCGTCAAGTTGTGCAGTATCTCAATCGCCGATACAATCAGTGGATTGGACGTTATGGCACTATTGGATGGCCACCTTATAGTCCAGATATTACAATTTTGGACACTTTTCTATGGGGCCTCTTGAAGAATGTCGTTTACCAAAATGGGAACACAAACACGGAAGAAACAAAAGAAAAAATTTTAAATGAAATTAATCGTGATAACCAAGAACCTCAAATAATATCGGCGAGCTTAGAAAGGCTAAGGAGGGGTTATAGATCACGTTTCGAAAATAACGGGGGTCATATAAAACATTTAAATTCATAGTAATATTATAATGTTTTGTTATAAGTGTTCTTATTACCACCATATTTTACCTCGTATTGTGTTTTATTTTTTTCCGTTTGTAATTATGCTGTTTGGTTTAGAAATAGATATATCATATCATTTTTAAAATATAATATAATTTGAAGCCGTTCTTCTGATGAAAACCTCATTATAAAACTACTCCAAAAAGTAATAAACTTATTTTTAAAATTCTTGACTTTGACAATAATTTTTTTTTTAAATATAATATAATTTGAAGCCGTTCTTCTGATGAAAACCTCATTATAATACTACTCCAAAAAGTAATAAACTTATTTTTAAAATTCTTGACTTTGACAAATAAAAACCTGTGACCTGTGACAGCCAGGTTTTTTCAGGTGAAACTATCCTTATAGTATCACGTAGTTTAGACAATTGGAGCAGAACCGCAGGAAATAAACCCAGCAACCCCTATATCACCGAATTCCTCGTGAAAATCTCTATCTATTGATATAAAAATATACGGGGTATTCCATTTAAAAAATACGTCACTTACTATTTTGTTTTTGTTTCAAATGTTTTTCTGATTAGATTATTGAATTCTAAGGAAAAAAATTAACTAAATGGCTATACTCGTTTTTTTTTAATGTACAGGAAGGTTTAAAAATAGAGCCCTGTTTACTTTAAAATAAATAACCCTGTACAAAATTGGATTTAAAATTTTCAATTAAAATATTACTTAATTATGGTGAAAAAGGTAAACCCATGGCCACGCCCGATGGTCCAGGAGCCAGTGACAGATTAACATGACCAAGTTCCTCTCAAGCGATAATTAGTTGAATGCATCAGAGAGTGGTATCATAAAGCTTCGTGAACGTCAGCTGCGGTTCCTTTGGGTCGATGAGGGGCGGAAGCCTCCCACGAAGGGAGAAATAATATATTCAGTCATTTACTTCCAACTAAAAACTGTAAATTGTAGCTAACCCAATATCTCCAAGAAAAAAAAAACAAGCAGCTGACTTTACCATCGTGCATGTCAGCTGGTCGCTCAAATATATAAAAAAATATACTTTCAATAATTTTCTTTCAAGTAAAAATTTATCTGATGATAGCTTATATGCAACTATGGATAAATATAATATGTCAGCTGGCTGTATCTCGGAGCAAAATTTTTTTACAAATAACGTGAATAATTTAAGATTAGTCATTCCCTTCTGGATGAAAATTTATAAGCTGATTGTCAATATACTGCTGTTAATAATAAAAAAGCCAGCAATAAGTTGAGGTAAACCCTGTCAGCTGATGCATTTAAATAGGTGATAGATGCTCCCGCCTAACTCCTGCGTCATAACTTTCAGAGTATCAGCTGACGGTTTGGGCACCGGGATACAGCCAGCTGACATAATATACCGGGTGACACAGCGGACATGTAACAGCTCATAACTTTTTTATTTATTAAAATTAATTTTTGATATTTCGGTGATGCACCTATCAGAAAGATACGCTTTTAATGACTAAATCAAACCAATTTTTTCACTTCCGGAGTAACTGGAAGTAACCCTTAATTTTAAATTTTAAATAGCACCCTGACTTGACATAGCAGACATACTACATACTGAGTCGTGTCACCGTTTTTACGTGTTAGCTAATATACAAAAATTGATTTGTTACCAAATAACTATAATTAACAAGAAATTTAAAAGTAATAATTTCTTTATACCAGGGTTGAATAAATCTCTTTAAGTATCATGAAACAACTCCCAAATTAAAACGTCTAGGTATACGAAAAGGGAAAATGATAAATGTGTAGCCAACAAGTGCACCTAGAAGAAAATCGGCGCTGGGTGGCAAAAAATATTTTTCAGCTGGGAAAAAAATGAAAAGCTTGCCAAAAAAAGTCTAAAGCACCCCATTATCTACAAGAATGATTTAATCTAAATAACGGCGTGGGTGATAAGTTTACGGTGGTTTGTTATTTTTTAATCAATTATAAATCTATGACAAAATCAAAAAGGTATTTTTTTCCTCAGTATTAAATACATTAAAATGTTTTTAACCTCAGTCTTATCTAATTGGAAATAATCTGAAAGTAAGAAACAGCAGACGTTCTAGACCTAAACCGTCTGCCGTTACTGTATTTGCAGAGCAATTCGGAAATTTAGCACGTCTGCTGTTACTGAATATGCCACCCGGTATATTTATCCATAGTTGCATAATATACATCGTGTTCCTTAATGATATGCGAATATTTAAGGGTGTGAATCTACATGAAAAATTAATGATAGTATGCCTTCTAAACTAAACTATGGTCCAAAAATGTTCCGTTACGAAAATATATCTCAGTGATTTTTAACACGTAGCTACAGTTGATGAAAAGGCATATTTTTCAATACAAAAACAATTTCAGCTTTAACAGTGGCGTGCGTACGGGCACTGACTTCGATATTTTTTAAGAAAAAATGGTACGCCAATGGTTTTTTTCCAAATAAAAAATATTTTTGAATTCACCGTTTAATTTGAAACATAAGAGCTATCTTGAATTGTTTTCCTGCGATACACCGTTTTTGAGAAAAAAAAATTAAAACTGTTTTATTTTCTAGGAAAATTAATCAAGGACAAAATTTTGCAATGAATCTAGTTGCCATGGAATATGACACTTGCTTTTTACATTTGACATTTTCTAGTAATTATCTGTCGTTGAAGTTGTGTACTGTGACTTATTTATTTTATTTTCAACAATCTTGTTAAAAATGGTGAATTATTCAAATGCAGAAATCGCTGAAATGAATTACGTATATGGCCTCGCCGACGGTAATGGAGAGCAAGCCAGACGTATTTATCACCAGAGATCGTGCTTTGCCAGATACTAGAACCTTTTCTAATATTCATCGTCGTCTTGCTGAAACTGGTAGTATTCAAAGAGGTACATCTGAAGGTAGACCTCAAAATGTGAGAACACCTGAAATTGAGGAAGCGGTGCTGCACGAAGTTAAAGAACATCCTGAAACGAGTACGAGGAAGATCGCTAGAAACTTAAATATTTGCCACCAAATTGTCGGGAGAATTTTAGTGGATTTTTTGTTATATCCGTACCATATTTTAAGAATACATGCGTTACTTCCCAGAGATTTTCCAAGGCGTGTGACCTTCTGTCAGTGGTATCTGCATAATATTGCACAAAATCCGCAATTTGAAACACACATTTTGTTCAAGGGCGAAGCTATTCAGAATTTCCACAACAATCATTTGTGGGCTGAAGAAAATCCCCACCGAATCAATTTTCGATTAACGTATGGGCAGGAATTGTTGATAACCACTTTATTTTCTCATTTTTTCTACCGGGACGACTTGACGGACAATCTTGCCTCAATTTCCTTCAAGAACAACTGCCTTTGCTGCTTAAAGATGTTCCGATAGGAACAAGAGACAATATGTGGTACATGCACGTTGGTGCACCAGCACATTTCAGTGTAGTGGTTCGCAATTATTTACAAACTGTTATCCGTTGGATATATATGCCACGGTGGTCCTCAAGAATGGGCACCTAGGTCCCCCGACCTCAACAGCTTAGATTTCTTTTTATGGGGCCATATTAAGACGCTAGTCTACGTAACTCCCATTAACATTGTAGAGGAATTAAGAGAAAGAATAGTTGCAGCATGTAGTAGAATAAAAAATACTCCGGGAATATTTTAACGTGTACGCGATTCCATGAGAAGGAGGGCGGAAGCATGCATATTAAGTGAAGGAAGCCATTTCCAACAATTTTTGTAATAATCACTCAATTTTAGTTGTAATATTTTGTTAATGTTGTATGTTGTAAGTGTAAGTTGTTCATTACATGCACATGTCAACCCGTAATATGTTTATTTTTTCGTATTATTGTGCAAGTTTTTATTTTTTTTCTCAAAAAACGGTGCATCGCAGGAAAACAATTCAAGATAGCTCTTATGTTTCAAATTAAACGGTGAATTCAAAAATATTTTTTATTTACCATTTTTTTCTTCAAAAATATCGAAGTCAGTGCCCGTAGGCACGCCACTATTAAAGCTAAAAATTGTTTTTGTATTGAAAAATATGCCTTTTCATCAACTGTAGCTACGTGTTAAATATCACTAAGATATCTCTAGGGGTTTCGAAAATATTAATTAATTTCCATTTTTTTTTTAAAGTTTAACACCCCGTATTTTCGTAACGGAACATTTTTGGACCATAGTTTATAAGGCATACTATCATTAATTGTTCATGTAGATTAACACCCTTAAATATTCGCATATTATTAAGGAACGCCCTGTATAAGCCATCTTTAGGTAAATTTTTTGTTAAGAGGAAATCATTGAAAGTATATATATATTTTTTTTCATGTTCGAGCGACTAGCTGACGTATAATGCACCATGAAAGCATGCCGCCACGAACCATCTGGCACTACAATTCGGCCGACTGGGATGGTCTAAGAGATTTCTTTGCCAGCTACCCTTGGAATCTTACCTGCTTTTCTACTCACGATCCTTCAGAAATATGTAAACAAATTACCGAAATAATTCAACTAGGCATTGAGACCTATATTCCCCACACTAAAAAGAACCCCATAACTTCAAATCACAAACCGTGGTTTTCTAAATCCTGTGACAAAGCCAGACTTTTAAAACTTCAAGCCCACAAAAAGTTTCTTCAAAACCCCAGTCCCGAAAATCGACAGGCTAGCATCGAAGCAAGAAATCAGTATAATCAGACCATCTCAGATGCAAAAGACCGTTTTAACAATCGAATAAAAGATAAAGTTCTCTCTTGCTCAAAGGGCAGTAAAGCTTTTTGGTCCTTTGCCAAAAATATTAGTCAGAACTTTTGCACAAATTCTTTTCCACCCCTAATCTCTGAAGATGGAATTGTCCCTACCTCCAAAGGAAAAGCCGAACTATTTGCCAAACAATTTGCTGCCAATTCTACGCTTGATCCTTCTATTAATCTTCCTCTTCCAACAGTTGTCCCTGTTTCTCATAAAATGTCCGATATAATTCTTAAAGTCAAACAGATCAAGCGTATTCTTTCTTCTCTTAATACTAAAAAATCGTCTGGGCTGGATGGCATACCAGCAATCGTCTTAAAAAAATGTGCTCCCGAGCTTGCACCCATCTTAACTCGCCTCTTTCGAATCTCTTACGACACGGGCATTTTCCCGGAGAGTTGGAAAGCTGCACGTGTGCAACCTGTCCTCAAAAAAGGATCCAAAAGTCTCCCTTTTAACTATAGACCTATATCTCTTCTTTCAGTTGTTTGCAAGGTAATGGAAAAATTCATTAATTCCCAAATCTTAAAGTATCTGGAAAAACATAAGATCTTACATGATAGACAATATGGATTCCGTCACAGTAGATCCACAGCTGATCTTCTTTCCTTTGTCTCACACAACTGGAACAAGTCCCTTGAGTTTCTTGGTGAATCCCAGATCGTTGCTCTTGACATATCCAAAGCTTTCGATCAGGTCTGGCATGATGGGCTTCTTAACAAACTTCCTTCTTACGGTCTTCCACCTAAGCTTTGCTCTTGGTAATATCAGTTAGTGTAGATGGTCATTCCTCCAGCTTCTACCAAATTAACGCTGGGGTGCCCCAGGGCTCAGTGCTGGCACCCACGCTGTTTCTTCTACACATTAACGATCTTCTCTCTTCCACAATCAATCCCATTCATAGTTTTGCTGACGATAGTACCCTCCACTCTAGTATTCAATTTCTTAAGCCACCGTGTAATTCTGATTTTAAAAACAAGCGCAGGTCAATGCAGATATCTCTTTCACAAGACCTCAAACTTATCTTGGATTGGGGCGCCAAAAATCGTGTTCAGTTTAATGCCTCATAAACACAGTCATGTTCGCTGTCGCGAAAAAAGTCTGCAAATGCTCATCCCTTACATATGAGCGGCCAAGTTCTGCAGAACAAAGAGTCGTTTAATCTAGTCGGCGTTACTTTTGAGAATAACCTCAACTGGCACAAACACATTTCATCCATAGCTTCGGCAGCTTCAAAAAAGATTGGATTCCTCTTTCGAGCCAGAAAATATTTCTCTTCTTCCAATCTGTACACTCTGTATGTATCCCAAATCAGACCCTCTTTGGAATATTGTTCTCATGTCTGGGGAATGGCGTCCCTACAACACTTAGCATTCTGGACTCCATTCAAAAAGAGCTGTTCGTCTTATTAATGATCCAACGCTCACAGAAAGGCTTCCTCTTCTTGCCCATCGTCGAGCTGTAGGGGATCTGTCGCTCTTCTATAGGTATTTTCACGGCTTCTGCTCAGAGGAATTGGCCAGTATTATTCCTTCTCTGGCAGCTCCCAACAGAGCAACACGTAGTGCAACTTTTATGCATCCTTTTACAGTTCAGTTAGAGAGGCCCTGAACTTCCCGCTTTCTTCGTTCCTTTATTCCTAGAGTGTCAAGACTATGGAACCTGCTGCCCGCAGAAGTTTTTCCTTCTCCTCCCAACCTCCAAAAATTTAAGTCCCGTGTGAACAAACTCCCCCTCACCACACTGAAGACACCCACGGTACGTTAGTACTTAGGCATCAGCCTTCGTGGACTGTCCCAAGATAAAAAAAAAAAAATTAGAGTCAGGTGATTGTTTTTTTTCTTGGAGATATTGGGTTAGCTACAATTTTACAAGTTTTTAGTTGAAAAGAAATGACTAAATATATTTTTTCTTCGTTCGTGGAAGGCTTCCGCCGCTCATCGCCCCAACGGAACTGTGCTGACGTTCACGACATTTTATGATACAATATCTGATGCATTTCACTAATTATGGCTTGAGAGACGTTTGATCAAATTTTTATCTGGCTGCGGGAATAAATGATGTGTAGATCGGTTTGTGTATTTTTGATACTCGATAAAAGTGTAGAGTTTTACTGTTATGGGGTGTAAAAGTAAATTTTTCTTTATCTGAAAAGTTGTTTTTTAAAATATTATATATTTGTCTTTCAATAGATTCAGTTGGGTGCTTGTTTATTTTTGTATAATTACTGAAAAAAAAAACACTATTTTATTACAATACAGGGTGACCTGATAAGGTCGTCCTCCGGCGATATCTCGAGAAACCTTCATCGCATAGCTTTAAAAAAAATATTTATTGTAAAACCAGCCTCAAAAGAATGCTAAAAATTATTTTTAAGTTTCTAATTCCACCGCTAGAGAGCGTAAAACCAAGAAAAAAAATGAAAACCCAGATTATTTAAAAAAATGCCGTATTAACTTATGTCGTTGATGGTTTTCTCACAAACTATGTAAAATAATGAAACTTTTTTCTTTTAAGCGTTTTTTCTAACCTGTCAAATATAGGGAGGAGGGAGGAGCGAATGTACATTTGAAAAAAAATTAATAACTTTTTTTCGGCTTAACCGATTTTGATAAACTAGGTCTCTTTTAAAAGAGCTTTGACCAAGGCTTAAGATAAAAAATAAGTAAAATTATTTTTTTTTGTTTTATCCCTTAAAACTGATTTGTTTCAAAGTTATAAATTTTGTCAATTACTTCGAAAAATTGAAATACAATATTATTATAATTAAAAGCCCATTCAAAAGAGATTTTTTATCGAGAGTGCCGGGACGTTAAAAATAACAGAAAACAGGGACGTCAAAAATGACAAGCGCATTGTTTGTTAAACTTGATAATTTTAAATTTATTTCTCGTTTATCGCAGCTCATTGTTATTATTATTATTAGTGTTGTTAATCGTTATTCAGTAATTTTAAATCATGTCTTATTCTACTATCGAAGCTCGGAATAAAATAATAGGCTATGCTCGCTGTTTATTTCGGAATTTTTTAAAATGCCTCTATTGCTGCAAGACCATATGCCATAAACATTCAGAAAGACGGCATTTTACTAAAAAAGTGTTTAGACGTTTGACCACCCGTTTAAGAGAAACTGGAAATGTGCATCCTATTACAGCACAAAGAAGATACAATTAGCCAGAGCTCGTAGATAATAATAAATCAGCTATTTATTATTCACGAGCCGTGTAATTATAAATGATTTTATTAAATTAATGATAAACAAATAATGAGGATATTATTGATATTAATTAATATTCGTAGAATAACAAATGGTTTTTGTTGTCATGGCATTCTCGATACAACCGCCGCGTTGTTTATCTGACAGCTTAAAATAAGAAAGGATACCAGTAATGCAGTTTTTTGGCAATAACTCGAGAATTAATTAAGATATCAAAATGCGGTTTTCACCAGTATCTTGAATTTTTTATGCCCCTTTTAATGGGCTTATAATATTAATACCACTGTATTTAAATATTTCGACAAAATTGACAAAATTTATAACTTTGACACAAATCAGTCTCAAGGGATAAAACAATAATACAGGGTGTCCGGAAATGACGATGAAAAATTTTAAGGTACGATTCTACATAATAAGATATGAAAAAAGATCATATTAACATAGGTCCGGAAATGCTTCCAGAGGAAGCTACAGGCCCTTGAAGATGGTGTCATAAAAGTAGTCGAATAATTGTTTTATTTACAAATAGATGATTAGTTTGTAGGTGGGTGTGCGTGTGTGTGTTTGTGGGTGTGTGTGTGTTTGTATGTATGTGATTTAAAAATATTAGTCGACTACATTCAACATATGTTTACAGAAATAGACAATAAACCTATTGTCATGAAAACTGAAGGGTGCTAACGTTTTAATTTGCTAAATCAAAAAACCGGCACTTATCCCAGAATGAAATATACATTTCATTAGTTCAGTTCTAGTGAAGGTTTTGATTTTGTTCAAAACGAAAAATTTTCCCGGAATAACTTGCGGAAAATTATACCCGGACAAAAGGGCTTTCCCGATATTCACGGGGAATCTCATAAGTAATTTTTTCGAATTCGGTAGAACGACGAAAAAACTCGTACTTTCGAAACTTAGAACAAGAACTTAAATATTCCATATTTCCCGCGGAATATTTTGAAAAACCCGAACTTTTTGCCCGGTAGCCAGATAAATTCGTACCTTGAATGTCTTTTTCCTCCCGCACATCTATTACCACCCCTCCACGAATGCCCACCGTGGGGTTGTTTGCTACCGAACGCCAATTTGTTTAATTGAGGACTCCCCTTATTTATTTTTTGGGTTTGGGCCATTTTCTTTGCGAATAAGAACGGATTTCGGGACCGGTTTAGAATTTGTTTACCTCGTGTCGGAACGTTTTTCTTTTTGATCAAACAGAATTTCGGTTTTATTTCCTTAATTTTTATTACAAAAGGGGGAATTTTTAAATTTTTTCTTTGGGGAAGTTATAAAAAATAGCTTTCATTGTAGAATGTTTCTGCCTCTGCCCCGTTGAGGGCTTTGCCTCAAGAAGAACTAGAAGAAGATTGAGAACGAAAACCGCGAAGGAAAGTATATTTCCCAAAAATTAGAAAGAAAATTAAGGGTTTTGGGTGAAAATGCCCACACGGCGTTCCTAGTCCCAGGATCAGGACAAAGGGATGATGCGTTTTCATGGAAGAGGGGGCCCCCCTTATTTAATCACCGTGGTGCAGCCGGTGAGGGTTAACCAAAGTGGCGGTCAACAGAAAACAAAAAGAAAAAAATTTAGTGGTTCGGGGTCTTCCCCCAACAACCAGGGGGTCCTTTTTATAAGACATGAGAGTGTCCCATTGCCCTTCTTCAGGCAACGGACAAATCTTTGCGATGCTTTAGTGAAGAACCATCTCGTGTTTCTTTCACTGCCCCGACCTTTTTCCCTCAGAGCCAGGAAGAATTTCTATTATTTTAGCCAACGGCCATTTAAGAGGGGATTCAAAATCTCTCTGAGGGGCCGACTTTTTTTACCAAGATTAGGAGTAGGTTTTACCCCTTTGGGCGATGCTGCAACCTGTTCAGATAATCCAAGACCAGCCTTTTGAAACCCGCGGGGT
>JAHBCN010009512.1:0-34647 GCA_019359885.1 Listronotus oregonensis
TTACGAAACAACCTTTAAATATGTGGCTTTAATCATAACATGTTAGCACCCCTTTTTTAATCATTTTTTTTTGGGGGCAATGGGGGGATTTCTTTAGGCACATTTTTTTAAATTTTTTAAATCGTAATACTCAAAGGTTTTTTAAGATAAAATAAAAAGTGATACATCAAAATTTGGGACTTTTTTACCAGTTTTAAAAAAATCTTATAATTTTACAGGGTCCTTAAGATTCGGTATGCATGGGGATCTAAAAACCGAAGAGATACGAAGTCTTAAAATGGAAAAGGGCCATTTGGGGCCCCTAACAACATGCCTTTTTAAAAAGGTTTCCGAGTACCCAAAATACCCGGAAAAAAACTGAAAGGCTTTTTCTTTTTTTTATTTCACGTTTTTTAAAAGGAAAATGGGGAAAAATTTTTTATGGGCCATTTTTAAGCCTCAAAACACGGGGGAGTTTTTTAAGACTTTTTCGTTTTCGTATCCCATCATCAACTTTTTTTTTTTAAATACGACACTAAATTGTTTATTGCTTTTTTTTGAAGCAGTTATAATCCCAATTACAATGATGTATTATATTATTTTTTTTTTCTGTTAAATAAACATATTTTCCATAAGAGACAATGAGTTAGACAAGGAACGCACCTCATTTCTTATAGGGGCGTTCCATATTTGTTAATAAATATTAAGTGTTATACATTTTTGTAATTGGGATAAAAAGGGGGTTTAAAAAAAATTAAATAGAAAATCAGGGTCCGTTTTTAAAAAAATTAAGTTGATGATGGTTTAACAAAAACAAAACGTCTTCGGAAAATTTTCTCAACGTTGTTTTTAAGGTTTAAAAAAGTGGCCAAAAGAAAGTGTATTTTGTTTTTCATATAAGAAAGTGTCTTTTTTTTTTTCATATCTTTTTAAAAAACCCGTCAAAAAAAATTAAAAACGAAACCCGGCAAATTTCGGTTTTTCCCAGATAATCCCCGGAAAATTTTAAAATTTTTTTAAAGGGAAAAAGGGGGGAAAAAAAACTTGAAAATTTTAAACCAAAACCCATCTCAGGTTTGAATATCTGATCGAATTTTAAAATTATGGGGGTCCCAAAAAAAAGTTTTTGGGGAAAATCTCCCCCTTTTAAAAAATTTGCCTTTTAAAATTCAAAACAAAAAACCCCAAAGAAAGTTTTTTTAAAATTTTTTAATTCTTTAAAATTAATAAAGAAAGTTTTTTGGGAAAATTTAAAAAATCGACGAAATTCGAGAAACCCCCTCTAGGGCCAAACGATAAGAAAAATAGCAAAGTTTTGTTAGCGCCAGTAGTTTTCTCATTAAATTTGAGCTCCCGGGCACCTTGGTTAAATTTCTTTCTATCCCTTCAAATAAGGGTTGTTCCCATAAAAACGCGTCCAGTTTGGGACACCCTGTACCCGGGGCGGATATATTTAGTGTATAAAAAGTAGGGGGCACCCCGTATATTGAAAAAAGCTCCAACGAAAATTCTAAAACAAAAAGGGTAACGTTAAAAGCAGCTTTTTGTTATTGCGTATCAAAAAAAAAACAAAAAATTTTATATTTACCTACCACAACCAACTATAACCAGTTGCTCTTATCCGAGATCAGGTTTGTACATGTAAAACAACTTCCCTGGAAAGCGAACCTTTTCGAACTCCACCTAGACATCTACCATAACCACAACAAACAGCGTGGGAAACCATAATATATTTAGATTCTAATGCTAGGAAAAGAAGGGGACAAGGAAATTTTAAAAAAGGGTTTAAGTAATGTTCTTTTTTTAAAAATGATAAAACCTTAGAAAAAATTTTTCAAAAAATTTTATTTCAAAATATACGGTGTTAATTTGACAACTTTTTATACAAATAACTGGAAAATAAAAAAAGGCAAATTTTATTTACTTTTTTTAACCAGGGAAAAATCACCTTTAATCCCCCCCCCTTTAAAATAAAAATTTTTTTAATAAAAAATTTTTTTATTTAGTATTTTTTTTACCCCTTTAATTCGATTAATTTTTTAAAATTGTTTTCTAAGTATGTCTAGAATATGGGGGTAAAGAATTTTCAAAATTCGAACCATTATAAAAATACAGCAGCTAAAAGAGGCAGGTGTTCGGGCCTAGGGGTCGCCCTTTTGTGTTCTGTGGTAGTTTAAACAAATTTTTTCCCTTTATACAAGTACAGACAAGTTTAAACAATTCTCAAAAATGCATTAAAATCAGACCATCAAACCAGAGAATCCCCTTAAGGATTTCAAAAAGGTGATTTTGGGTTCTAAAAACCCCCCCACATTTGTGCCCAAATTACAATTTTCAAATATTTAATTTTTTTGGGTTGCGGGTGGTTTGTGAGTCTATCGGGTCGTGTTTTTTGCCTAGAACCCGGTCAAACAATTGGGTTTCCCTTTTAGTATGTCACCGGGCCCTGAAATCGTATTTTACGACATTTTTTTTTGGCCTCGAACTTTTTTAAAATTTAATAAAAAATGATTTTTTTTATTTAAAAAAAAAATACCGAAAAATTTTTGTGTTAAATTAAAGCCCCACTGTGCGTTCAATGGGAACAAATTATTATAAAATCCAACATTGCTTATTCAAAGATTCAGACACGTCAAAGAAGGCATCGTATACTTTTATGGAAAAAAAAAAAAAAAATATATTCCCGTTTAAAAAAAAGTTTTAAAAGAAACCCCAGTTTATATTTTATTACTATAAATTTTTAAATTTAATAAAAGACATAAAGCATCCCAATTTTTTTTTCTCAAAGTGTTTTAAAAAAAATAAGTTTTAAATGTACAATCAAAAAATAAGGAAT
Source organism: Listronotus oregonensis (assembly GCA_019359885.1). Lineage (NCBI taxonomy): Eukaryota > Metazoa > Arthropoda > Insecta > Coleoptera > Curculionidae > Listronotus > Listronotus oregonensis. The sequence continues at coordinate 2,816 of JAHBCN010009512.1, forward strand.
TTGTGGTTGTTTTCTTACCACCCAAAAAAAAAAGGTTTTATTGGGAAATTAATAACAATGAATGATTTTTTTGTAGGGGTTTTAAAAAAATCTACCGCATGTTTTGGATTTTTTAAATTTTCCTTTTCTAAACAACAAACACCCCTTGGATCTGCTTTTAAAACCTGTCGATAAAATTTAAAACATTACACTTCCACCGGACCGTAATTTTTGCAGTCCCGCCCCAAGCCGAGCCCCAAAATTTGACTTTGGGTTAAAAAAATATCACTGACTTAATACTATAAAAGGAATATAAAAAAATGTTTTTTTTAAAACTTTTTTAAACATTAGCTACAATTTGTACCAGCATGTTGTATAAACTTTTTCTCGAGGCCAAAAATTACGTTTATGAAAATTCAATTTTGATTTTCCCTATTTTTTTAAAATTAAACAAAAAAAACAGCTTTGTGGGGCGGTTCGAAGCCATTTGGGTTTCTTTAATCTAAAAAATTAACTTTAAGCGAATATTATTAGAGATATAGCAGTGGAATGTTAAAAACGTGTTTTATTGAAAAACGATTTTTATGGGTTTTTTTTTGAAATAAAAAATTCTCGACAACTAAAAAAAGTCGTAAAAAACAAGTTCTTAACGATTAACTTATTAAAGAATCCCACGAAGTCTGGTTTGGTTCTACGCCGTTTTTTTTTTTATAAAAAGAGACTTGTTTTTCAAATTTTACTAAGTTATTTTGAGTTTTTAATTGACACCATGTTTTAAAATACCAGGGAAAATAAAAAAGATACATTTTCTTTAAAAAAACCAGTTTTTTTTTAAACAAATATATTTTCCCAGGGTTTTAACAAGATTTTTTTTCGGCAGAAAAATCTTTAAAATTGTAAATATTTCGAAGTCACAATCAAATGTTTAGCTATGACACCAACGGGGAAATTAAAAAGGGAAAAACCAGGGTAAAAAAATATGAACAATGAAAATAACAACCAAACTTAGAAACAATAGGTTCCAATTTACATAAAATGTAAATTATAATCCCGTATTAAATTTTAGGCATTAAATTATAGTACCAATTGTTCTGTGTCATACTATTTTAAAAAAAAATAACATTGTTAAGTTAAGTTTTAAGTTAAAAATAAAAATCTTATCCAATAGAAAAATAATATAACAGAATTGGGTATAGCCCACTAACTGAAAACCTGAAAGTACCCAAAGCTGTAAATAAATCTGTACAGTTTTTATTTTGGCGCAATTCTTAGGTCTTCCCAAATTTTTCGAGCGAGAAAAAGTTTATAACGATTCCGCCCCAAAAATGAGTTTCCCGCGTATATCTCCCAAAAATAGGCGAATAAGAAAATTTTTGTTCAGAAAAAAATGAAATTTACCTCAAAATCTACAAAAATGGTCCTTACCATTTTTTCATTTTTCCAAATTTTTCCCAAAAAATGGCCGTCGAAAAATCATAATATTCAACACCGGATAGATTTGATGTGGTAGTAGTAGTTTCTTCTAAAAAATGCAGATGGGCAAAAAATTTTTTTTATCAAAACGCAAAAAAGATGGTGAAGGAAATTTTCTGGGATCTTTAACACTTGCTAAGGTTTCATTATAAAAAAAAAATGTTAATAACAAACCATTTTTTTAAAAAAAATCAATAAAATAATAGAATACTCTCAAAATATTGTGAAAAAAAAATTGTACCGCTTTTATTTATATTCTAGAAAAATCAGAATGGACCCAAACTCATATGCAATAAAAGGGGACGGGTTTTCCCATTCTGGTGAACTTTGAATGATTAAAAAAAGTAAATTTTTGGCCGAGTAATGGAACAATTCGTCCGCCCGCTTATAATTGAATCCATGAAGATAGCGGCATTCTAGCGGTAGAGCGGCGCTAAAATGGGGGGGACTTTGGGTCCCGTTATCTCTAAAACTATCGATTTTCGAAAAAATATAAGGACAATTTTTGTAGATTACAAGTCGATCTTCTTTTTTTGTCTAAACAAAAATTCCCCAATTCGCATATTTGGCAGATATTGCAGAAAACCCATTTTAGCCCTTTCCCACATGTTAATGTTGATAAACTTTTTCGCTCGAAAGCATCCCCGAAGACCAAAAATTTGCCACAAGGGAAAACTGTACGGATTTATTTACAGCTTTGTCCCTTCATTTACTGGGCTAATATGAATATGGTTCTAAAAATATGCAAAGAGGCTTTATTTTTGGTGTTAAACAATATTATATGAATATGTTCTGTAGTTTTGCGGTGAATTCATGTTTCAATAAGTCTTTGTTGGGTTATCCTGAAAGTTTCTAAAAATCGGACCACTTTGTCTGGTCCGGGTATAGCGAACTGAGCCTGCTCAGTCCTATTGACCCTATGAACTTAGATCGCCAAAAACAAAACCCATCAAAAATTCCAAAAACCTAAAAAAAAAACCCGGCCACCGTTGTCAAGAAAAGATTAAATAAAAAATGAGAAATTAAAACTAAATTTTTAAGGAAGTTTTTTTTTAAAAATTTAGTAAATTCTAAAACGAAAATAGGTTTTTGAGTTTTTTAAATTCTTTGGGGTTTTGTCTTTAAAAGGGTTAATAGGACTGAAAGCTCAAACCGCTATGCCTCGGGACCAGGATCGAAGTGGTCCCATTTTAGAAACTTTCTAGGCAGGTAACCCAACGAAAACTTAATGAAATATTATATAATATACAAAACTTATTTATTCCGTTTTAAAAGCCTGCAAAAAATTATCCACATCCACCAAAAAATTCAAAACATTTTAAAGTTGTTTAATAATTTTAAGTATCAACAATTTAGTGCTAATTTAGAAGTGTATTCAAAAATGAGAACAGAAAACTGACAACATGCAAAATGCTTAGTGACAAAGCGCATGCTTCCACACATCAATATAACACTAAAATCTTACTTTTTATGTATCCTTAAGAACGACTTGTTAGCGTTCTTCTAAATAAATAGTAGAAGTTAATTGACAATAAATAGGAATTAGGTTATGTAGAAAACTGGCTTCACAATTTTATCTGTTATTTTACGAAGAATAGATATACAAGGCACGGTAGAATTAAATAAGGGTAGCGTTTTCGCACAAATGCGTGTTTCGCCGACAGCCGCTGCGTGAAGATTAAAGCGGTTCAATCCAGTTTTCTCGGTGGAATCGGAGTTAAATTTAGTGATTTTTAGCACTGTACGTGTATACCAGGGCGAAGTAATAATATTTTGTGGATAGTATATTTTTTTTTTAGGCAATGGCTGCTTTTTGTGGTAAATAACTTTTTAGTAAAATTGATGGTACAAACTCGTTTTTAGTTTCCCCAAAAAGATCCTCTCCGGGTTATGAATAAACATTATTTGGGATTAAAAAAAAACCCTATTTGTTTTCTAAAAAAATAAAAATAAAAAATTTTACGATCATTTTTCAGTAACCATTTTTTTTTTTTAAACCCTTTTTTGTTAATGATAAAATAAAAAAAATTAAACTTTAATTTCCCAATAATAGCAAAAGGGGTTAAAACCCAAAAAATTAAATAATTTGTTTTTTTAAATTTAAAACCCCAAACCCAATCAATTCTAGAAAAAAAAAGTGTTTTTTTTGATGTGAAGAAAAGGGGGGATTTAAAACTATGGATCTTAAGGGGCAAAAAAAAAAATATTTTCCTAATGTACGATAATCAAAAAATTGTCCCGGGAGTTAAAACCATGAATTTTTTTAGACCGTACATATTTTTTTCCAGTAATAAAACCCTAAGTAGGAAAATAGGAAAAATTTTTGGGTTTTTCACTCACTTTCAATTGAAATTAAAAAAAAAAATCTTTTTGCTTTTTTTAGATGTGAACAGTGGAAAAAAAAACCTGGGATTTGTGGGAAATCCGAATTCCCCCAATAATAATGAATGCTATTTAAAAAATTAGAATATGTGCAATACATTTTGAGTCCAGTATTTCCCCGAATCCTCAAAAAACCCGGATTAAATCGTGCCTTTCCCCAACACTTTTCCCCATTAATAATAAGTCAGTTTTAAATTCGGAAACTCAAACACTACTTCTAAAAAAGGTTAACGCATCTACAAAGTTTCTTTAATTGACCCAAGAAAAAAACTCAAAACCAAAAGTGGTAAAATTTTTGCTATTGACTAATCAAAATACTTTACAAGATACTTTAGAAGAAATAAAAATAGAAACTAAAAAAAAAGAAATGAAACCACCAGCATCCTTTAAATCCCATTTTAAAAAAACGTAAGCGGGAAAGAGCAAAATACACGATTTTAAAAAAACAAGAAAAAATTCCCGTAAAGAAAAATATTCCCCTAGGGGGACGTCCACGTTTTTTTAAAAAAAAAATTACCCAGAAAAATTTTTTTCTTTCTTTTAAAGCTCAGTTAAATTTACTAAATAAATCCCCTAAAGGTGCTCGTTACACAAATAAAAAAAACAGTTTTTTCTTTATATTTTCTGGGCCCAAAGGTATATAAAACTTTAAAAAACAACTTTTGACTTCTATAAAAGAACTTTGGAGAAAATTACAATGCCTGGATTGATCACCGGGTTCAAAGCTTTCTTCAAGGGGCTTTAAGCTAAAGTTGATTTATTAGAACCCTTTTCCCTAAAGACTGCGTAATATGGGGAAGAAATGTCATTAAAATTAAATCTTTTCTACTATTGTTAAGGATAAAAGTTGTTGGTTTAAAGGGAAACGGAAAATAAAATAACAACCAATTGCCACCATTTCCCTTTTGGTAATTATGGTCAAGGTATTAAAAAAAACGGGAAACAACCTATTACATATTATTTTTTAAAAAATTCTAAAAAAAACTGCAGTTTTAAAGAAATAATATTTCAGGCCATAAGAAATTTGAAAAAAGGTTGGTTTTAATGTTTGGGTTAATTTCAATCAGGGTTCTAAATTCTATAAACCCCAAAAGCGATTTTAAACTTCTCCAAAAAAATCCTAGTAGGTAATAATTTTATTAAAAAAAAGTTATTTAGAACAAATGTCAGTATGATAAAAAAAAAATGTATAGATTAAAAAATTGTCAGAAGAACATATATATTCCCCCCAATTTCCAAAAAAAGAAGGTTCGGTACGCCACACAAGTTTTCAGTTATTCTGTATTTCGGCAAAAGCAGACATTAATAGAGTTTAAAAGGTTTTTTCCAGGAAGGCTGAACCTACTGCTAATTTTATTAAAAAAGTTAACGATTTTTTTTTTATGGGTTAAAGACCATCTTCAAAAATTTTTAAAAAATTTTAAAGGGAAAAGAAAAACAATAAATTTTTTTTAAAGGGAAAAGGACAATTTATTTAAAAAAAGAAGGTTTTTAACTCAACAGGAAAAAAATTACTAATCTATTTGGGGGTTTTTTTTGGCTGGGATTAACTATTTCGTCCCTTTTTAAAATTTTTGGAAAATATTAAAGGAAAAAAAAATTATTCATTTTTTCTAACACGCCATTTAAACCAAGACTGCTTGGAAAATTTTTTGGGAAAAAAATTTGAAATCTTGGGGAATTCAAAAAACCCAAACCACAGTTTTCCGGGGGTTTTCTTTAGGGCCAAAATTTAAAGAATTTTTTAAGGTTTAAACTTTTAAAAAAAAATTTTTTTAGGCCCCAAAAAAAGTTTAAGGTTTTTTATTTAAAACTTTGGGGCCAAAACCGTTATTTTTTGAAAAAAAGGGTTGGGGGAAAAATTTTTTTCTCCCAAAAAAAAATTAAATGGGTTTCCATTCCCCTTATTTTTGGAACAAGGTTTTTTTCTTTAAAAGCCAGTTCCTTTGGCAAAAAATTTTTCAGGGTTTTTTTAATTTTTCTTTTCTAAGTTTTTTTTAGGAAAAATTAAAAATTTTCCCAAAAATAAAAAAAAAGAAATTCCCAAATTTAAAAATTTTAAAAAAAAATAATTTTTTGTTAACAATTATTAATGTTTACTAGTACTTTTGGGTTTTGAGTTATAATTTTGAGTTTGTATCTACTTCTTGTTTTCAATTTCGATTTTTTTTTTTATTTTTTGTTTTAAGCTTTCCCCCATTTTTGGGGAAAAAACCGCATTTATATCCCAAATATATTAATCTAAAAACATACATTAAAATAAGAGTGTAATAGAATTTTACCATTATTAGTTAAAACTGATTGCATAATAATGCGATTAAAATTTATAATTAAAAGTCCCCCCGTATAAACGCTGCCCGACGATGGAAAACCGGGCATGTCGGCCTTTTTTATCGCAATAGTTTAAAAGGGTTTAGGGGAAAATTCCTTCTGTCTTGTTATTTATACTGTGTACAAAGGGGTCCTAACGGTATAGGCCCGAAAGGAATAAAAAAACCCAGATTTTTAAAAAAATTTTTGGGGGGGCCCCCGGGGGCCAAAAGAAACGTTTCCTAATTTTATTTTTCTAAAAACTTACGTATTGGGTTTTTCTTCTTTTGAAATTAAAAAAAATTTTTTTAATTGTTTTGAAATTTTTTTAGCCTTTAAAATTTAAAATGGGACAGGCCCGGAATTTTCTTTCATTGAGGTGGGCCCCAAAAAGGTGGAAAAAAATAAATTTTTTTAAAAGAACCCAAAAATAAGTAATTTAAAAAGTTTAAATAATTTTTAAAACATTTTTTAAAAATTTTAAATTTTTTAAAAAAATAACTAAATTTTAAAAAAATTGTTAAAAAATTTTTTAATAAATAAATTTAATTTTGGGTAATAACTTGTTTTTAATTAAATTTGGTAAATTTTTTTATTTTTTCAAAAAAAACCTTTTTTGGAAAAATTAATTTAAAATTTTAAATTTTCCAAATTTTTGATGCTATTTTTTTTCTGAATTTATGATCCGATTTGAATGATTTTTTTTTTAAATTGTAGGTTGGTTCCTTGACAATGTCATCGTTTTCGATTTTTATAATAAATGTTTATTTTCGATTTATACCAGGTGTTTTAAAATGTTATGTTTTTTTCCAAAAATTCGTATCAGCCTGTAGGAGTATACTAGCAACCGAAACATACAGTAGTTGACATTAGACGGTAGGTCTATCTTTCGTCAACATTTTCTTTTTTGGTTTGCTTCGTTATCTCTGTTATTAAAGGAGATACACCGTTTTATAGCGTAACATGTTTTTATAGACTGTATTATTTAACACATTCATTGTTAAATGTTTAATAGGCTATGGACCTTTTCTAACATTTCAAGCGATTTGTCGACAGATGTTGTGTTTTAAAGATACAAAGGTCAAATAAAATTGCCATACTGTTAAAAACTGTTCGGAAACTGCAAAACTTTATTTTTGTATGCCCAGTTGATATTTTTATCTTGAAAAATGAATCAGCCAAAAAATATATATCATATTGCTAATATGATAGGAAGACATCGTTCGACTATAAGTCGTATGGTTGAACGATTTAACGAGCAGGATCTTACTCTCGTAGGGCAGGACAAGGGCAAAAACGATGTACCGATTCCAGGGATGAGCGTTATATTAGGCAAACTGCTCTAAGAAACAGGAAGATCACTAGTGCTAGGCTAAAAAGTGAGCTTGGAACTGCTCGCCATCATACAATATAGTCTCGAACAATCAGAAGGCGTTTAAATTAGGCTGGTTTAAGCAACAGAAGACCGGTAAAGAAACAATAACTCACCAGAGAGCATAGAGTTGCAAGATTGCGTTTTGTCAGAAATTATCAACACTGGATTGTTAATGGAAGACGGTTTATTTTCTGATGAAATGAGAGTTAGTCTCAATTCTCCTGATGGGCGTGAACGTATTTGGTGAAGGGCAGGAGAGATTTGTAAGTGGCACTATCTCTCCAAAAATCCCGTTTATGGAGGCTCTGTAATGTTTTGGGAGGAATATGTTTCAACGGACACAAAGTTAGTTTCTAAACGTAGAAGATCAATAAACGCCGATTTTATCTAGAAAACATTGGAATTGAACATATAATGCCATTTGTTCCTTTTTGGGACCGAATAGTTTATTTATGCAGGAGAATGCTCGTCCCATGTAGCTAGATAAGTAATAGACTACATGAACTCTGTAGATATTTCGTTAATGGAATGGCCACCTCACAGTCCTAATTTAAATCCATAGAGCATCTATGGGATGCTCTTAAAAAAAAGATTTGAAGTCGCAATCCCGCAATTGATTAATGCAGTAATTGCAGAATGGGAGGATGTTCCCCAAGATACAATAAAAATTTAATTTCCAGTATGCCGAGGCGTATAAATGCAGTGATTCGAAGTAGAGGTGGGTATACACGCTAATAATATAAATCCATTAATTTTATTGTTTTTAATTTTTGTTCCTTTCATGTTTTACTCGTTTCCAAAAAAAATATGTTTAATAAACTCACGTGTAATCTTAACACTGTTATGGCTTTATTAAGTAGTGAAGTAACTCGTTTATTTTATTTTTATTTATCAAAGCGAGCAGAAATTGTATAGTTGTACAGAAAACAAATAATGTATTTGATATTGACACATTGCTTGAAATGTTAGAAAAGGTCAATTGAAAACATTTAACAATGCATGTGTTAAATAATAAAGTCTATAAAAACATGTTACGCTATAAAACGGTGTATCTCCTTTAATAACAGACATAATGAAGTAAACCAAAAAAGAAAATTTTTGCAAAAGATAGATCTATCGTCTAATGTCAACTGCTATATGTTTCGGTTGCTAGTATACTTCACAGAGTGAAACGAATTTTCGGAAAAAAACATAACATTCTTATTACACCCGGTATAAATCGAAAATTAACTTTTTATCATAAACAGCGAAAACTATAACATTGTCAAGGAACTAACCTGCAATGCAAAAAAAAACATTTTAATCGGATCATAAATTCGGAAAAAAAAATAGCATAAAAAATGTGACAAATTTATGATGTTGCGTTAATTTTGTCCAGGAGTTTATATTTGTTAGTATCTAGTATTATTAAAGTAAAATATTCTGTTTTCATAAAAAAAAATGTACGAATATACATTATAAATCTTTTATTTTGTTTATTAACCATATAATCTCATTAAATAAATAATTGTAATTATTAATTCAAGAAACAGAGATAATATTCCCCGCCCAACACTCCAAATAAGTACGTCTTAAAGTCGTACGTACGTCGTAAAGTTCTGCCCCTAAAATAGTAGCCATTCTTTTAACATCACATTCGGACTCCTTGTGTCTATACTTCGTGTGTTATTTAAAAAAAATGACTGTTAAAAGAATAAAAAAACAAGAGGTGTTAAATGTACGAGATAACAGGCATAATTTTATTGAAAACCCTTTAGAAAAATGTATATAAGATGAAACGAGATATGCTTTCCCTCTATATGTGTTTTAACTCTATAAACTCGGTAATATCATACACCATTTAAGGCCAATAATTCAGTAAAAATTATTGTGTTATATCTACTAAGGTTTTTAACATTTACCTGTTGCTCTTATTTGCACTGGCGCGCCACCTGGTGTAAAAAAATCAACCGGCGCATTAGGATCGGTTATGGGTTTGGGAAAAAAAAAGTTCATCTGTGGTGAAACCTCGGCGGGAAATTTTTTCTGGAGGGCAAGGAACTGGGCCGTTGGTGGATTTACCCCCATTTTGTTTAAAAATGTCTCATACGAAGTCTTTAAATCTATAAAGAAATACATTATTTAATAAAAATTTCCCGGCATACCCAATCAGCATAATCTTCGCACTTAATTACGACGAGCCCTATTAAAAGAAATAATTTTTTTCAATATTTTGTAATTGTTTAGATGTGTGGCTCCATTTTTTTTGGGATGTAAAATCAATATGATTAAGTTGTTTTTTTTGTCAAATATTTTTTTTTTTCAAGTTTATAAAAAATAGAATAATTTTAAAAAATTTAAAAATTTTAAATTTTTGTTTTGAAAAAAAAATTAAAAAAATTTAAAAAAACCCAAAAATTAATATTTTTGTTTTTTTTTATTTTTTGTTTTTACGGGTAAAATATAAATGCTACACTTAAATGGATGCATTTTATTGACAAAAAACTTAAAAATCCCTTTTTTTTAATTTTCAAAATAAATATTTACACCGTTTTTTTTAATTTTTTAAAAAGATTTTAAATTTGCCGAAAAATAAAAAAAAATTTGAAAAAAAAACATGTTAATATCTTTATTTTTCGTTTTTTTATAATTAAAAATAGGTGGAGCCAGACATCTTAACAATTACCGAATAGTCTGCATTATTAATTTTTTAAATTAAATTAGTATGAAATAATTTTATACAATTTTTTGTTTTAAAAAAATTTAAAAATTTAAAATTTTAAAAAAACATAGTAAAAAATTTTTTTAAAAAATAATTAAAAAAATTTGTATACCATTTAGATTCGATCTTTCCCGTCAAAAGTTCTTCCAAAAACAGACCATTACTGTTTATTTTCCCGGTCCAAAACCATAAACTCAAAATTTTGTCATCTTACACGCGTTTTTTAAAAGCTTGTATTTCTTAAGAATTTATTTACACCAATCGATACGAGTATTTTTTAAGATTTTGCCCAACCTATTTTGACTAAGTGATCCTGTAGTATTTTATATACCGATAGAACATGCCAAAGATTGCCTCAATCTCCGGTATCTCCAGATGTTTTCGCATTATTATTTTTTGCACAGCATTACTGTTTTCTGAAAACCCTGTTTTTTGGGCGAACTTCACGTATTTCGTCGCTAAGCGGGCAACCACGATAAAATTCGTTTTAAAGCTTTTCACAGTGGAAAAAAATTGCTTTATCCCCAAAAAGTAAAAAAACTTGATTGATGCGTTTCCTGGTAATCCACGCCCAAAGCCCAATAAATCATTGCTCAAAAATTATATATATATATATATATATATATATATATATATATATATATATATATATATATATATATAAAACAGGGTGAAAAAAGTATGATGCCTATGATTTTAATGGGCGATAGAGGGGGCTCAAAATAAGTTAAAAAAGCCAAGAACATATGAGTCAAAAGTTAATTGTTTTCGAAATATCCCCTTTTCAAAGTTTAAGAAAGTTGGCAACGCCCCGGCCTTTTTTGTCGAAGCGTCTTAACTTTGAACCGTTGTTAGTGAGTTTTTGCACTGTTTAAACATTCTTTGGAGATGTTCATTTACAAATAATAAAAACTATTTCCTGAAATTTTTTTGATTTTAAAATTTAAGTAAAAAAAAAATAATTATTTTTTGGGTTTTTTCCTTTATAATTAAAAAAAAAATTGTACTTCCCAAAAGAATAGGCTTAATATCCTTTTTAAAAACCAAAATTCTTATGTTTTAAAAACAGCATTTTTTTGTTTTGAAAAGAATAAGATTTTTTTGGTCGCACACATTCCGTTTTCATCCCTTTGGTACACTTGCAATACGTTTGTCTTGAAAAAACATATCGGCATTTTTTTTCCCGATTAAAAAACAAACAAAAAAAAGCGTGGCCGGATCGGTAAGCTTCTTTGTGACTGACATTACTCCAAAGGTGGCGCTCTGTTGCCAATTTTTTTTTTAAATTTTTTAATTTTGAGAACAATTGTTAAAAAATTATTATTATTTTTTTTTTTTGGGAGCTAAAACTTTTTAAAATAAATTTTTAAAATTTTTTATCAAATGAATCTACTGATAAGCGATTAAGAAAAAAATTTTCCCAAAGTTGTTACGGTTTACAGAAATAATTTTGCTTTAAAAGTGCATGATTTTAACATCGTTTAGACAAAAATCTGTAAGTTTTGACCAAATATGTCATATAAATTTTTCGACTTATTTTGAGCTCTATTTATCCCCCATTAAAATGATGAGCATCATATTTTTTACCCCCTTGTATATATATATATATATATATATATAAAATATATATATATATATATATATATATATATATATATATATATATATATATATATATATATATATATTATATAAAATATATATATATATATATATATATATATATATATATATATATATTTATATATATATATATATATATATATTTCTTAGTAAGAAAGTTCCCCCCTTTCAGGAATTGAGGGGAAAGTATTTTTATTTTTCTTGCGGAAGTTTACCCAACGTTTTGCTAAGATATAATCTGTCTGCTTTATTTGAATTGAAATTAGTTTTTTCGTGTTTTGTGCTTAAAAATATCAAAAGCGCCCCCAAAGGGAGATCGTGCTACTTTTATTTAAATGCTGGGTACAAAAGAAAGAATGGTAAGCTAAAAAAAAAAAATTGCTTATAGTGGACAACATAGAGAACACAATGTTTTTTTTCAACTTTCTTATAACAGGTAAAAACCTTTTTAAATTTTAAAACCAAATCCAAAGAAATTTTAAAAAAGTGACTTACTTCGCCCTCGTTGCATCTTAAACATTTTGGGGTTGTGCAGGTTTGGGTGGCCCTACATCTTCATTTTGTACGGCTGGTGTTCCGCCTAAAGGGGGAATCGACCCTGGTCCAGATGGTGCCACATTCTGATCTGCATTGAACGAGGGATAGTTTGTAGTAAGGTTACTATTTTCCACTACTGTAATCCAAACCCCCATTTGCGTTATTATAACCCATACCTGGTGGTTGAGCAGTCTGCTGCGGCTTTTTCGGCATTATATCCGACTTTTTGGGGGCGGTTTGAAATCGTTCGCTGGATCTTTGGGGGTCAGCATCGACGTTTACCCAACTTTTTTTTATTCTCACCCCATACAATCTGGTAAAGACAAAGTATATATTAATAAAAAGTTTTATTACAATATAAATTGTACATCTTTTTTGGGGTCGGTTCATTCTTACCTTCGGTTTTTTGTCGTCAGGCATTTTCCTCTGATTCTTGGGGCCTCATGGACAACTTATTTAAAATACCGCCAAACCAACCGGTACCTGTTTGGGCGACTGGGGGTTGAGATTTGGTTCGGAACGTTTGGGTCTTTTTTTTCCTTTTTTTTTGGCTCTCTTAAAAAAGCACTTTTTCCCTTCGATTCGTTGGGCATAGAAATTTGGGGGGTGCCGGTTGGCGGTCCAAAAAACAAAACGAAAAAGGGAAAAAAAATTACTCGGTTGTGCGAACAAAACAAGCAAAAAAAACGTGTGGGAAATAAAAAAAAAAAGTTGAGAAATCTGACCAAATTATAATTAAAATTACTAATTTTTCTCTATTTATATATATATATATATATATATATATATATATATATATATATATATATATATATATATATATATATATATATATATATATATATATATATATATAACCGTGTTAAAAATTAAAATTCGGCCCCTATTGCTAACTTTTTTTTAAGAGTTAAAGTTGGGTTTTTAAATTTGAAAAGTTGTGTACATTTTTACGCTGATTACAATGGCGATAATAGAAAAACAAATGAACATCAGATTTACGACTTATTCACAAAAATAGGGTTTTTTTTAAAATGCAACACCCGTTTTGTTACGTTAATTGATAGAGAATGAAATTTTTTCTATACAATTAGTTATTAACATTTTTTTTTAAAGATGATAAAAAGAGAGGGTTTTTTCCCAAATTTTAAAAGCATTTTTCCTAACTGGGCCAGGCAGCCATGGAATTTTTAAAATCGCATTCTTTTTACAAATTATATCGTAGTACGCTATGACAGAAACTAAATTTAAATATAGTCCGCCATAAAAAGGGTATAATTTGTCAAACCCCTTTTAATTACTTGGGTAAATAATAAACATCGTAGTTTCAGTTTTTTAAAAAAATAACAAAAACTAAGTAAAATTAATAAAATACATAATGCTAATAATAGCTATTTGGGCATCATGGACATCCAAAAAAACCTCCAACACATTTTTTAGTAAATTTTAGATATTGTCTGCTGTTAAAGATCTTTTTTTAAAAACAGGCCAACAATTTTTTATCCAAGAGGCAGCATCATACCCTTTAAAAACAAAAACATCTTTGTAGATTGGGAAAAGGGTGATGGCACAGGAAAATTTTTAATGCTCCAAAAAATGTTGGTTTTTGGTTTAAACATGCCTATTACTAAAATCAGTATCATTGCTTAAAAATTATTTAAAAAAATTTGGATTTTCTATAGCATTTACAAACCATAGCAAAAATTTATACGCCTTTTTTAATCACCTGGCAACAAAAGTTTGTGTGGGTCTGTATTTTTGGGGGACATAATTATGTTTTTTTTTTCTTTTACGCTTTCGAAACACTTTGTTTGATTGAAAATTTCGATAAAGGAGTTTAAAAAAAATTTTATGTTTGGCATATTTCTTTCTGGAAATTGTTTCACTTTAAAGCCTGATGCCATTTTTTTTGGGAAATTATTTCATATCAAACTTTCCAACATTTTAAAAAAAGTAGCATACATAAGCTGGTTGTCACTAAAACATCATGGCGGGGGTTTAAAGTTATCTTTTGTTTTTTTTTATTTTTGCAACATACTACGATAATTTGTACAAAAAAAGCGATTTTAAGAATTTCATAACTCCCCGTCCAGTTATGGAAAAATACGTTTAAATTGAAATAACTTCGCTATTTCTCATTTTAGGAAAAAATGTTAAATTTTATAGAAAAAATTTCATTCTCTTTCGAAAAGAAAAAAAAAAGATTTAAAAATATGACTAAAATTTTTTTTAAAATCATTCTGAACGAGTAACTGCTTTATAAATTATTAAAATTAAATTTTTTAAATTGACAATAAAAAAAATTAAACGATGAGCTGCACATGGGAGCATAGAAGAAAAAGGGAAAAGTTTAAACGTCCCCCAAAAACTATAACACCCATATAGAGGAGTCACTAATTTTTTTAATAAAAAATTTAAATTTAATTTTTTTTCTGGGTTTAAAGGTTTTAAAAATGGATCGGAATGGGGGACAGTTATTGAACCAAAAAAATTTAAAAAAAATATTCGTATCAGGTTTTCCCCATTGCCTCGAAACATTTATTTAGTTTGTTTTATTCAATGAATAAACATTTTTAATTCATTTTTAAAATGGTTCGGGGGCTGGTTTTTTTGCCAAAAAAAATTGTTATTAGCGAAATTTTTTAAATTTCCAAAACTTTTTGTTTATAGGAGAATTTTTTATTAAAAATTTTATTTGTTGGGGGGGATAACCTTTTTTTAGAAACTTACTAAAATCATATTTTTTTTTAATACATTTTTTTGGAACTCGTTTAGTTTTTTAGATATTTTTGTTTATTTTTTAAAATTTTAAAACGTTAGTATCTCAAAAAATAAAAAAGGGGTACATACTTAAAAAGATATAAACAAAAACCCACGTAGTTTTATTAGACCATTAATTTTATTCATACCTTTTTTTAAAACAAGGGTTTTTTGAGTTATATTGAAAAAACCCATTTTTTACAATTTTTTTTTAAAAAAAAAAATGCAATTTATACCCCCCTGAGCTGAGGCAGCAGTGTGACTTTGAATTGACTATAGTTCATAGTAAAAAAAAATGTTTTTTTTTGACATTGTTCTATAACTTATTTCCCCCAAACTTTGGTCTAAACAATTTGTCATAAAAACCTATTTTTTCCTTTTTTAACCGTGTCTGGTTAAAAAATAAATACAATTAACAGTAACCGAGATATGACATTTTAAAAACTGGGGAAAGAGTCCATATCTCAGAATATGTTTATAGAATGAAATAAAACAATGTCTTTCACCACATAATTTTTTTATATTAAGCCCCCCTTTGGAAGAGAGGGGCATGTTTCTCCAGAGATGGTTATCATCAGTCTAAAATACAACATAACATAACATTTTAGGTGTGGAAAAAATTCAAAACCGAACATGGACGTTTGGGAAGTAGAACAAAAAAAACAAAATTTAAAACTAAAACGAGATCGAAAAAATAGGGCCTACGCGCCCAAAAAAAGGGTTAAACAGCGTACGCTCGACGGGTTGACTTTGGGGTGGGGTAATAAAATGGGGTGGCAGCGAAGGGGCGTATGCCTCGAATCGCCGGGCTTCGCTGTTCAAAAAAACAGCGCTTGATACAAGCATCGAAAATTGCGAAGCTTTGTCTCACTTTTCTCACCCCTTGGGGGGTTATCTTTTTCTGTTTGATCCTTTTTAATTTTTATCCCTATGTTCGGTTTTGGATTTTTCACACCTGTATAAAAAAAGATGTAAAAAAAAGGCCAACTATTACAAGAAAAATTGACAAATTACAATTCTTTCTTTGATTTTAGGGTAAAAAAAATTTTTTAATTTTGTCTTTTTTTTTCTTTTAACAGTTGGCCTTTTCAATTGCTAAACTCAGTTCTCACTGTAAAATTTTTAAACGTTTTTGGTCAAATTTCTCAAACTACAAGGAAATAAAAATTAGTTAAAAACACAGAAAGCAAAATCTACATCTACTATTTTTAGCACCATCTATTAAATAATAAATATGGTTAGATAAAAAGGGGCAATACATATTTTTTTTTATCACTTTATTTATAACAATAAACATAGAAGCTTCGAAAAGTACATGCTTTAAAAAAAATTCCAAAAAATATACGATATCCCTTTCAAATTTCAGAGTCCTTTCATTAAAATAACTCTATATGGCGTGTTAAAAAAAATGCGAATTTTAGGGTTTTTTTTATTAAAAAAAAGTCCCTTTTTAAACATCTTTTAAAGTTTTTTTTTGAAATTCTTTTACCATTGTCTGTAGTAATGGGGGCCCTGATTAATATTGTTTAATTTTTATTTTTTTTCCGAAAAAAAAAAACCAATTATAAAAAAATGTATTTAAAAAACTAGGTAACAAAATAAGAACTTTAAATTAGCGAAAAATACAATTTTTTTACTTACATTAATAAATAGTCCAAAGTAAATAAAGGGGGACAAAGCTGTAAATTAATCTTATAGTTTTTTTTTGGGCCCAAATCTTAGGTCTTCGGGGATGCTTTTGAGCAAAAAAAAGTTTATCAACATTAACGGGAAAAGGGGGCTGGGGAAATACCCCCTGACCCCCAAATAGATTTACCGCTAATATCTGCCAATAGATGGGGGAAGAATTTTTGTTTAGACAAAAAAAAATGAAGATCGCCTGGTAATTTAAAAAAATGGTACTTATATTTTTTGAAAAAAAATCGATAGTTTTCGAATAACGGTACCCAAACCCCTCTTATTTAAAAGGCTGCCTACCCCCAGAATTGTTTTATCTTCATGGAATACTTATAAGCGGGGGGGACGATTTGTTCCCTTTTTGGGGAATAATGTAAAACCATTAAAAGTTCATCGGAAGGGGAAAAACCCGTCCCCTATCATTGCATTTGTTTTGGACCATTCTGATTTTTCTAGAATTTTAAAAAAAGCGGTAAAAGGGGTTTTTTTTTCACAATATTTTGAGAGTATCAAATTATTTTTGATATTTTTTAAAAACATGGTTTGTTATTAACATTTTTTTTTTATACTGAGCCCAGCAAGTTTTCAATGACCCCCAAAAATTTTTTCTTCACCATCTTTTTTGGGTCTTGAAAAAAAATTTTTTTTGCCCATTAAAATTTTTAGTCTTTTCCGGGAGTTCTAGATTTTTGTATGTTATGGTTTTTGAGGGCCCGTTTTTGAAAAAAAATTTTGGGTTTTGGGGGGAAAAAATGGAAAGGACCATCTTTTAGATTTAGAAGTGATCTTCTTTTTTTGTCGGAACAAAAATTTTAATTCACATATTTTGGCAGATTTTCCCGGGGAAACTCTTTTTGGGTTTTTGGGAAGGGCCCTTTTTTTTACCCCGGTTTCCCCAAAGGGGAATGGGAAAAAACTTTTTCGCTCAAAGCATCCGCGCCACAAATGAAAACTGTACAGATTAAAAGCTTTGGGCAGTGCCGTATTTGGAGGGTTTTTTTTAATTTCCCCCCTTCACACCCGGGGGATTTGGGGATTATGGAATACCCTTCAACGAAAACGGGGAGATCTGGGGTTTTTCCCCCAGGAAATTTAACAAAATTAATGTGCAAAGTTGTAGATCAAAATTTTTTTGATCCGGGGTTTCTTTTTTTAAAAATTTAAATTTTGTGATGGAATTTGTGTAAAAATTCTATTTTTTTATATGGAAATGTCAGCCTATTTTGAAATGAACAATTTAAAAAAAACAACCGTTTGTATCGGGTTTTAAAAGAATTGGAATAAAAAATTAACATACTTTCCCCTATTTGAGGATGATTAAATTTAGAATAAATGTTCTAAAACAAAAAAATAATAGTTACAAAAATACTTTGCCTTAGAAAGGCCCACTAAAACTAACGTTAATCCCTTGAAAAATTAAATAATAGGCAACAAAATATTTAATTAAAAACTTGTATTACATGTATTTAAGAAACTTTTTAAAATTTTTTATGAAAACATGAAAAAAGATTTTAAAATATACGGGGTTTTTCCCCAAATTCGACTGTCCCCACAGGAAACGGAAAGAAACGAGAAATTTTTAAATTGGGGAAAAATTGCGTATTAATAAAATCCAGGGCCGTTTTAAAAAAAAAAAAGTAATAATGTTGTAGAGGGTTTTTTTTATCTTTGTACAACCCCACGAAGGATTTGCAAAACATATATACTATATTAGACATATACAATATACTCCAAAAATACCAGAGTACCGTAGTGGGGGGTTTTTCCCGATTTTTAAACCCCATCATGCCCCAGTTCCTCAACGTTCCCCAAACCTAAAACATGCAAAGTTTTACAGCCCCTTTTTAGAAAACCCGGGTAGTGCCACCACGGACGTTATTTTAAATAACTACTACCTAAATATGTCCCCGGGGGGGCTGGGATTCGAACCCGGATCGCCGGCGGGCGAGCCGAGGCTCGACCACTACGCTCCCGGGACAGACGAAAACGAAACGAAAAAAAAAGTTTTTCTTCAAATTACATAAGGCCCCAAAAAGTTCCTTTGGGGAATGTTTTTTTAGTTTTTTTTCCCTTTTTTAAAAAAACGTAAAAAAAAAAAGAAAAATTGGACATTTTAGTTTTTTTTGGAAATTTTCCCAAAAATTCCCCAACAGATAACTCAAATTTTTTAACAGTTTTTAAATTGGGCTTCCCAAAGGCAAATTTGTCCCAAATTTTAATTTCCCCTGTATCTCTTCCTTTTCGGGAGGTCCCCATGGTGAAAGTGAATTTAAAAACATATATATTAGCTAAACGAATAATTCATTGATTTTTACTGAAATTTCCAAAAAAATACATTATAAAGGTTTGGAATTTGGGAGCTTTTTTAATTAAAAATCCCAAATTTATCTGAAAAGCAAAAAAAAAAAAAATTTAAACAGTTATATTCCCCTTTGGGTATCGGGAAAATTGGTTTATTTTAAATTTTCATACTTTTTTTCAGTTTTTAATAATATTTGAAAAAAATTTAAAAATTAAGTATCTAAAAAAATTTGTTTAAAAAACCGTTCTGTTGAATTTTTTTTATTTAATTAATTTTTTAAAAAAAATATTAATATAACAACGATACTGACAACTGATGAAAACTTTTTTTCTTTTGGTCGTTTTTGCCCCCCCAGGTAGCCCCTTTGGCGGGCGCCCATCTCGCCCCGCCTAGATACCCCCTGGCTTTGGGTATTTTTTAAGTCTTCAGTTACGGACTATTTCCCTTCCCCTAAGGCCATGTTTTAGGGGGAGCACTTTTTGCCCAAATTCGCGTCGTTTTCCCTTTTTTTATCTGATCTAGTAACCCCGATGACCCTGTTTCTGTTGGTCCATGATTTATATTAAATTGTTTTGTTGAGTAAGGGTTGCAATCAGTGATTCGATTTAGTTAATATTATTTAAAATAATAATTCTGATCAAAAAATTGTTTTGAGGAATTAGATTAAATATTGGAAAAAAAAAAAGGGTTTTTTTGGTTTTTGGGGGTCTTTTAAAGATTTTTAGAAATGCTTATACATTCTGTACTGTTGCCAATATTAAAATTCAATAGCATCATGGAGGGGGGGGGCTTTGAACTGAAGAAAACCACTTTTTAACAGTTTAGGTTTTTTTTTAAAAAAAATAGTAATATTTATCGTTAAATATTTCTTTTTTGTCTTGTGTTTAGAAACATTTCTGAAAATTTTAAAAATTAAAAATTTGTTTTTTTTAGTCCTTTATCGCATAAAAAAAAAAAATATCAAAATTTAAAATTTTAAAACCGGTGACTGACGCCAATGGACTTAATAATGTTAATCTAGTTGGGAACCCTCTTTACTAGAAACAACGCTCCCAAATTTAAAAAAGAATCTTTTGACTTTTTTTTTAAAAAACCGTTATTGACAAAAAAATAAAATTTTGTTTTTTGGATACAATACTTTTGAAGACCTATGTAAATGGGAACTTTTTTTTCATACAGGGTGATTCATGGGGAAAAATGTCAATACTGCAGGACGTGGTGGGGGTTGAAAAAACAAAAAAGTCATCCCAAATACCCAAAGGCCCTTTCGTTTCCGAGATACGGGGTGTTCACCACAGAGCGGACATGTGTTTAAAAAGTAAATGGTGGAATTTTTTAAAAATTATAAAATCTAGCTTATTTTTTCCGAACATAATCATATTTTTAATTATACACTTTGTTTTTTTTTTTTTATTTTGCTATTAAATAAAATCAGATGCGCCCGAATTTTTTAAATTAAAAATTTTCTGAAAACGGTTGCTCATATAACTTTTAACAAGATCCCTTTTTTGACGAAATTTGACAAAACAATGATTTAATTCATTTAAAAAATGTAATACAGGGCCGTACTAAAAAGTTGTGATTGTTCAAAATAGAAAAAAAAACATGTAGGTGGCTTCCCAAAGGAAGAGCCGTAAAAAAGATTAGTTTAAAAATGCGTCATACAAAAAAAACCCAAATCCCAAATTTTACCCCCAATATTTACATTACCATAGATTTTATTTAAAAAATAAAAAAAAAAAAAAATTTTAACCCCCCTGTATTTTAAAAACGAAGGTTTTGCGGCCCCAATTTTGTATGGGCTTTTATGTATTTATTTTTTTGGCCCCTGACTACGTACCTGAAGTATTAACATTTCCTCATGAATAACCTTGTATAATGATCGGGGAAACCCCACCCACTTAAATATTTTTGGGTCTTTTTTAAACACCCTGTATACTTGTGGGAGCTACCATTTGATTCTAAACAGTCAGTCCATTTTTTATAGTTGGCAGATATGTAACAAATTACTAACAATTTTGTTGAGGGTTTTTTTAAAAAAAAATAAACCATAAAATATGTATATATATATATATATAAAATATATATATATATATATATATATATATATATATATATATATATATATATATATATATATATATAAATAAGTTTTTCAACTTTTTTCGATGGTGTATGAAAAGTAAAGCACATATTACCTTGTTGTCTTAAAGACCAAGCTCAGTCCTCTCATAAAATTTTTTTTTATTTTTTAGTACGTGTGGAAAGGATTTTTACGTTTAAAAAGTTAGGTAAAATCAAAACTGACAAAAGATTTGTCTTTGCGGGTACGGTACGCCAAAAAAAAAAGGTTAAAAAGTTTTATAAAATTTTTTTTCTTCAAAAAAACTATTTTGGTTTCATTATACATTTAAATATTTATCTTTCTTATGGGCCCTTTACAAGGTTCATAAAGCCAATAATTTAAAATTTTTAAAAATGCAAGGGCTTTACAGAAATTTAAATTTTTTAATAATCATAAATTTTTTATACATTTATCACTACCCCCTTTATATTTTTATTTTTTTTTATTGAATATGGATGTTTAACAGATTATTTAAAAAAACAACTTGCTTTTTTTTAAAATTTAAAATATTTTGTTTTTTAAACAGGTTTTTTTATTACTAAGAAAACTATAAAGCATATATCTATATCTGGGGCAGTACATTTAACAATTCTGCATTTTCAAAAAAAAAGAAATTTTGGAAAACTGAAGGTAAAATATTTTATTTTGTCCCCTTTTGCCACTATACTAAGGTCATGTGACAACTTGTTAAATTTAACAACAATTTAACAATGGGTAAATTATCAAAGGAAGAAAAATAAAAATTTTTGGCAAAGACATAACTTAAATGTTAACAATTTCTAAAAAAATAATTAGCTTGTACAGAATTTAAAATAAATGGGTTTTGGGCACTCTAGCAAATTAATTTTATATATTTTCCAAAAAAAAACAAGCAATAGGATATATAGCCGGGTTTCCAATACTGCCCGAACTATTTTAATTTTTTTGTAAAAAGTTCTTTTAAAATAATTCATGCTTATTATATTTTTTTTTGAAAATTTCACTCATGTATAAATTTTCCAAAGACACGTTAAAAAACAAAAAAAAATTTAGCGGCAATTTCATTCCCTAACAACTACAAACACAAAACATTCGAACCTGTTTGTTTGTATTGCCAATTAGAAACGTCAAAATCAGTCAAAAAAGAGTCAAAATTTGGGCATGTACGCGATGGAAAAAGATAACGTAATTAAAAAAACATTTTAATTATGGTTTTTAATTTTGTTGCATGAAAAGAAAAATTTAAACAGAACAAAACATTTTAATAGTATAATACTATCATATTTTTTATTCTAAAAATATTCTTCCTAAAAACTGCACGGCATAAAAATTAACCTGTAAAAAAAATTATAAAGGGGTTTAAAACAAGTTTAAAAGGGTTTTAAACCCTCATTCCGAGGTAAAATTTCTAATGTGCTTGGGTTTGTATGTTTACGGAAAGTTTTGGGTTAAAAAAAAATGTCTATTGTAAAAATTTGTCACCCTCTTCCAATGGAGACCAAACATTATTTTTAAAAGATGGTGTTTAATGTTTTAATACGTTCCGGGATTTCCTTTTGTTAAAGGGGGAACTTGTATATATGGGGCAGATTTTTTTCGAAGCAGAAGGTTAAATTTTATTTATTTCCCCGTATAGAAGGACCCAATAAAAAAAACTACGAATCGAAAAAAAATTTGAAAAGACAGGCAAAAAAAACTGAACAACAACGTTCACATTGGTCCCAAAAATCAGTAACCATGGGTTGCAAACGCAATTGACCCAAAAAACTTTTCTTTTTTGTCCCTTCGGGTGTGAGTAATTTACAACACTTCTTTTTATAGTTATTTGAAAAGTTTTACTTCCCATTACATATTAAAAATAAAAATTTTAATTACCCGGAGGTGTAAAAAATTTTTTAAAAAGATTTCATCGGAACCTTTGGGAAATTTGCTCCGGGGCCTATCGAAAAAAATTTATATGAACTTGTAGTATTCTTTTCACGTGTTTTTTTTATTCGGAGATTTTTCCACATTTTCCGAACCCCCCTGTATAAGGGAAAAAATGGCGGGGCCCAAAAAGTATAGAACCGAATAAGGATTATAATAAAATTCATTAGCTTAAAACCTTAAAAATTCCCACATGCATAATTTTTAATTTTGTTGTGTGATATGGACATTCAAAACCCTATAAAACTGAAAAACTATAAACCACTACGCTTATTCTTCTAATATAAGATTTCTAAGTAGTGTTTGGGATTATCATAAGCCTTTCCATATTTCCACTAACTCCCGGCCCGCACGTATTTATTTATCTGATTAAATTAGTTTATTGTGGGAAAAACCTATACAATAAATTAAGGCTTAAATAAAATTCTTAATTTTTATTATAACTCCTATTTTTCGCCATAATACATGCCACTTAATGTTTTAAAATAATATAAAAAAATTAAAAAATAGGAAATTAAATTTCCCAAAAAAAAAAATATCTAAAAAAAAAACTTCAAATAAAGATTTTAAAAAAATTTTAAAAAAAAACTGTTTTTCTGTATTGCCTTTTCAACTTGACACTCGTAACAAAAAATTTAAAGGCAAGAATCAGTTCCAAAAAAATTTTTAAAATGGCGGCACTATATCAGCTATCAAAAATATATGCAAATAGTCCACGAGAAAAAAAATTTTGGGGAAATTCTGCCTACATTATGCCCTAATTATGTTTTAAAAATTTAAAAAAAAAAATAAAATAAAACCACAATTTAAAAATATAATAAAAAAAATAGGTAAAAAATTTCTTTTTTTGAGCAAACATCTTCCTATTGATCAATAATGCACAAAAAGCACCCATTTTGCCGTTTCTATACATTTCATTGTCGATAAATTGCATTTTAAGACAAATTGCAACAAAGAGTTTTTCCAGCGCAACATTAGGTAAGATATTACAGAGGGTGACATTTAGGGATTAAAAATTTCAAATATGCCGTAAATAGAAAAAAAATAAAAACCCAAAATTTTATAAAAATTTAATTGCCTTCAATGTTTATATTTTCAATTATACAGTTGTGATAAAATTTTAAATTCTTTATTCATCTAAAATCTAAAAAAGGGGCAATTTGAGTTTCAGAAAAAAAACCAAAAATGTATTAATTTCTCCCGTAAGAAATATTTAAAAAAAATAAGCACTTTTTTTGGGCCTTTATAATTAAATATATACTAATTTAAATATTTTAATCGGTTAAAAAAAGAACTTTAACTTTCAACTCTACAGCAAAAGTGATATCTAAACAACAAAATATTATAACAGATAAAAACTTTCGATTAATTCAGATCTATCAAGCTATTAAAAAACCTAATTTAATTATTTGAATAATTAAATTTGTGTTTTTTAAAAAATTTGGAAAAAAAAATAGAATTTTATTTAAAAAATACCAATTTTTTGTAAGATTAAATTAAAAAAAACCAACTATTCACAACCATTTGCTTTGTAAAATTATTTTTAGAATATACGTATTTTTTTTTTACAACTATATAATTCGAAAAACGTATAACGAAATTTATTATTCATAATAAAACTCAACTTTTTAGTTGTAACGGTTTTTATATTGCCCAAAAGGGCATCCCAAAGGGGGACTGAAAAGGGTCATATTTATAGCTTTTTCCCCGATAAAAAAAATTAAAATAACAAATTACCAATTGGTTATGTAAACGACGAGAAAGTTTCCCGCCCAAGTAAAAAAAGCAAAATATGGGTTAAAAAATTTTTTTTTATTTTCTCCGTAGTAGCTCTGTGGAGCTCAATAAATTTTTTTTTAAAGGGTTTAAGAGCCTTTATGCCATAGCTGTAGGCCGGTTTTTCTATTTTTCAAAATCAGCAATCACGTCCAAATCCGATGGAGGTAAATCTGGGGAACAAGGTGCATAAGAAAAAACCCGTTCAAACCAACTTATGATTTTTTTTTTTACGACAATTTAAAGATTTTGGCAGATGTATTTCCTGGTGGAAAAATTTTTTTTTGCTAAACCGGGGCGTTACTCTTGAATATTTTTATAACTAGTCTAGTAAGTTGGGGAATACTTCCCGAATGTATTGTTTTTTTCCCTTTTTCAAGATAGTTTTTTAAAAATAATGCCTTTGGCATCCCAAAATTTCTTGCAATAACCTTTTTTCCCGTCGATGGAATTGCCTTTGGCCCCCTTCAAATCGGTTCCCCCTTTGGGGCCCACTCTTTTTATTGTTGTTCTGGGGTCAGTTGGAGAACGTAAAACAGCAACTTTAAAAAAAAATGTACAGGGAAAATTTGCTCTTTCGTTTCCCACATCCTCAAACTATCTCATCCAACTTCAGCCGGCAATCATTCAAAAAATTCTATAAAGTCTTACAATTTCCCTTCCCGAATTGGTTTTTTTGGGCCCGTCGGAGCGCGGGGGTGCGTTAAGTCTAAAGTTTAACGAGGGAAAATGAAGGGTGACTCACCTAAAATAGCATCTAACTCTTTAACTTCTATGGGGGGTAAAGCTTTTAATATGAAAATATTTTATAACTGCACGTATCTCAATTTTTTTCCCTGCTTGACAAAATCTTAAACATTTAAAAACCCAAACAACTATAAAAAAACATTTAAAAAGATCTTTCCAAAAATTTAAAATAAACTAGCAAAGCAAAAGCTATTTAAAAAAGCAGTCATATAACAGCAACCCCCGCGCCCTCTGGGGTTTGGGGTGGGAAAATTTTCATCCCACCCCGAAAAATTCTGTTGGAACTAAAAATACAAACGATATTTTTTAC
This sequence comes from Listronotus oregonensis, assembly GCA_019359885.1. Classification (NCBI taxonomy): domain Eukaryota; kingdom Metazoa; phylum Arthropoda; class Insecta; order Coleoptera; family Curculionidae; genus Listronotus; species Listronotus oregonensis. Next base: position 28,795 of record JAHBCN010009512.1, read on the forward strand.
TGAAACGTGTCGAAAAAAAAACGCTTTCAGAAACAAACTCGTAAAAAGAACACTAAAACAGAATAAGAACGAAAACAAAAAAAGATATAAAATAAAAAATTTAAAATTTTCTTAATGGGTCACTAACTTCATAAAAAAATTAAAAAAAATTTTCTAAAGGTGGGTGGGAGGGTGACCACAAGCTCCGTAACACTAGCTTGTTTCATAAAAAAAAACTAACCGAAGATAATTATAGTTTTTTTCTATAGAAGCCAAAAAAATGATACATTTTTGGGAATAGGTTTGGACGCTCGCTTACTGAGCGGGCGGGATCGAGAGAAAAAAATACCACACGCTGCTATGTAAATGAACACTGTTGTCAAAACTGTACAGAAAAGATTTTTAAAAAGCCGTCCCCGGGGGCAGAATAGAGGATATAATTGCTAATGGAATATCATCAACAATCTAAAATATGCGAAAGACACGGTCTTACTAACTAGCAACAGATAAAGATGGGTTTACAGGCACTCTTAGCAGCGATTAAAATATGGGCCCAGGGAAAAGGGGATCGATTAAATATAAAAAAGGGAGGGGTAGGTTTAAAATGAGTGGATTTTTCGCCCCCCCACTGCGACCGCTCGGTCTATCCTGGCTCACACCTTTTTTTATTTTTCCCAAAGGATCGGACTACTTAATGAACCAACCAGATTGGGGAGAGGAAACCCTTTTAACTTCTTACTGTTTTTTTACCAGACACATTTACAATGTGTTTTGATTTTTCCCGGCGCCCTTTTTCCTGGAGAGTATGACGAGCAGACGATTAGATCTGTCATGTCCCCCCCTCTCCCCTCTAGTGACGGGGGAGCTACCCCGCCCCCTTTTTACAGGAACCGGGTGTTTTTCTGAGGCCCATTCCCGGGCCCTTTCCCTATGAAAACGGTTCCCTGTTTAAACCAGGGAACCCTTTTTTCCCATAAAAAATCGGGTTTTGTCCCCTTCGTTTTAATTCAGGGAATTTTAAACACCTGTTTGTTCGGGGTGGATTGGTCTTTCCCCGTGAAGCAGACGCCGGGGACTTCAGGGGCCCCCTTTTGAAACGGGTTCACCTTTCCGGGGCGGCGCCCCCTTTTTCTCTTGTGACCTTTTAGTGGCACCCCCTCGAAATATAAAAAAAAGATCAAAGGATAGTTGTCAGCAAAAACTAAAACATAGCCGACAACTTTAAAAAATTAGCAAAAAAAAGAGGGAAAAAGTGGAAAAGTATAAAAATACAAAATCTAAGGGTAAGGGGAAAAAAATGGGACTTATCTCAAGAAATTAAAACCAAATAGAACAGGCCCGAAAATCTTTTTAAAAACATGCAAAAAATGCTTACCAACAGAGCTCTAAGAATTCCCTTAAGAATACGCCTATTACGTTACTATGTATTTAGATTTGTTCCATGGAATGGCAAAGGACCTCACTGAAACAATATGCAAGAGGATTAAGGCTTTGAAATGTGGAAATTACCGAAGAAGCTGAGGATATCGTGGATGGACGGGTTTTACGAATGAAGGGTTCTACAGCGGCAGCGTATGGAAAAAACAAAAAAAGGGGAATTTTAAAACCATAAAAAAAGAAAGCTGGAGTACTTTGCCCCCGTTTAAAAAATCTGAAATATGAATTGATTCCTTTTTTAAAGGAAAAAAAAAAGGGAAAACCAGGACCGTCGCCGAAGAACATCTTGGCTTAAGAATCTTCGTCAATGGTTTATAAACACCACGACACTCTTTAGGTCGGCTGTGGACAAAGTGAAGTAAACGACTGATCGCCAATGTTCTAGGAGGACAGGGCCCCCAAAGAAGAAGTCAAAGATATAACAATGGTAACGTAATTAAGAAATAGACCAAATTCGTTGTAATAATAATGATTTTTTTTGGGGTATAATAATGAAATTTTAAAATTTTGTAAATTTTTTCTTTGGAGAATTTAAATTTATTAAAAAAAAATATTAGTTGATGGGACACACGATGTTAAATATGATTTTAAGTTTTTAAAAAAATTTTATTTTTATTTTATGTCATCAAGACATAAAAATGCAGAAATGCTGAATATACAACAAAAATTTCATATTTTTTTATTTTTCAAGGGTTCGATTTGATTCTTTTTTCAATTTAACAACACATTTATGACTAGTTTTCTAGAATTAAATAACTTTTTAATCTTATTTGATTCTCGATATTGTGTTATTTTCTTCTGCGTTGGTTTTCTGCTGTATATTCTTGAAGACGTTTTTTTGGGGCGATTATTGGGAAAAGTCTAGAAATATTTGCAAAAAATTTCTTCCCTAATTAAATTTTCTAACTGGCCTTTAACAAAGTGTTCATGCTTTTCATAACATTTTTTTCAAATTCGGGGGCGATACGTTTAATTTTAAACAAACATACAAAGTAAACATTTACATAATTAAAATCTAAATATAAAAAAAAAAAATTAATATCATTATTACAATGAATCTGGTCTTTTGCCATAGAAATAATTCCTGATTACTGTTATTATTGTTATAGCATCGGCAACAGTGTTCGTTTATTTAGAACGTGTGAACGCATTTTTCCTCGATGGACGCCCGCTCGAGGTTTAAACCCCCAAAACTTATTCCCAAAATTTAGACTGTTTTGTGCATCTATAGTAAAAACTATAAGGGTCTTTGGTATAACTCTAAAAAAAATACTAAGTTTACATTAAGAGATTCTCGTTTACATTGGAAATTTTAGATTACAAACATCTTTTTAGTATTATTTCATAATAATCACTTAAAGTTTTAAAATGGGCTGATCAATAAAACGTTTTGGGAGGCCCGTACCCCCTAAACCTCGGGCGGGAGTAATTTTAAGATTTTTTCTGCCTTTTTGTGTCTTGAGTACTTTTAACGGCAGGTCCGATAGGGCAATCAATCGGATAGGTTCCCCCAAAATGAGCGGTTTATATATAACTTTTCAGATAACCCCCGCGTTTTTATGAAACAGGGAAAATTCTTAATATTCGTAAAAAACTTTTTTTTGCGGTGTTCTTCTTCGACCAAGCATCCCATAGTATCGGGATTATGTCGAGCCTTCAATTTCCGGGGGCTTTTCAAACTCAGTTAAAATCCCTGCTGAATTAAAAACCTTATTTTTTGTGATCGAGATATTTCACTGTTGTATTTTTTAAAATTTGGGGGAAAATCCAAGGACTTGTATTTCAGCAGCTTCCTTTTCGTTCTGGAAATTTACCAAAAGTGTTATAGTTTTCATTTTGAAACTATTTTAGCATTATCCTTCTTCAACAACAGTATTTTTTCCCCCGAAACGGACTTTTTTACTTCTACTTTTTTTCGAATAAGCCTCGGATTCAGCATCGTCGGAACTATCTCTGGAAGGGGTCCTTTTAAAAACCCCCTGCTAGTATGATTATAAAGCGGCGTGGGTGTTAGTCTTTTCTTGCATTAATGGGGTTTCATCCTAAGGATTCGCCATGCAAAGAATAGAAGATATTGTAAGGAGCGAGTAGTACTGTTGGGCTGGGACTTTTGGCCCGATTGGGAGCCGTACGCTTCGAAAAGAACGGATGGTGGAAGGATAGGCAGAGGGGAGAAAGGGATTTTTACTTACCCAGCTGGTTCTTTTTCTACCTCCCCCCGCGCCCAAGACGGCACCACGGAAAATAATTAAATTGGGAAAGGGATGGGGAAAAGGGTAAAAAAATAACCCATTTAAATAGTGTTTATAATAATAAAAATATATTTATTTTTTTTCCAATCAATACAAAAAATTTTTTTTTTTTAAATTTAAAGAAAGATGATTCAAAAAAAGGTCGCAATATTTTATATAGTTATTCGAAAAACCATAGATTCCATTACCACCTGTAACACATCCTAAACAGAAGCTGAAGCCTAATACCAATGTACCCTGGGTGTCTGAAGAGAAAAGGGAAATTTTTTAAAAGGGAAAATTACATTTTTTGGGGACTTTTAGGGGAAGGGAAAAACTTTGGCGTTTTTATAGTCTGGGCCCCTGGGGTAAAGAAACGAACAAAATGGGGAAATTGGGGGGCCCCTCGTTGGGGTGTAAAAAGGGATAAAAGTGGCACTATTTTTTGCTCAGTTGGGAACTGCCAGAGGGAAAGGGAAATTTCACTGGCCAACCCCTCGGAGCAAAAACGTGAAATGCCTTTTAAAAGTGGGGGATCCCCTTTCAGCCCATCGGTTCAAGAGAAGAAAAACCCTTTCCAAACGTGGGAATTTTTGATTTGGCAGCTCTTCTTTATGGGTCCCGAACAAGTGTTGTTGGGGGGACGCCATTCCCCCAAAAATGAGAGCAATATTCAAGGAGGGTCTGATCTGGGGTTTCAACAGAGAATATAGATTAGAAAAGAGACATACCCCTGGCTCGGGAAAATAATCCAAGCTTTTTTAAGCTGCTGAGGTAAAGGGGGTGTAACGGGTTTTTGCGTTAAAATTATTTTTAAAAGTAACACCAATAACATTAAATAATTCTTGTTCTGCAGAACTTTGCCGCCCATATGCAAAGGATCACATTGGCAGAGTTTTTCGTGACAGCGAACATGAGTGCGTTTTGGAGGAATTAAACTAGACAAGATTTTTTGCGCCCCAATGCAAGATTAGTTTAAGATCTTGTGAAAGAGATATCTGCATTGACCTAGGCTTGTTTCCAAATCAGGCTTATTGGCTGACTTGAGAAATTAAATATTAAAGGTAAAGGTACAAAACTATAAATAGATTATTTGTGGAAGAAAGAAGAGAAGATTGTTAGATTGTATTATGGCTATATAAGGAGTAACAAGGAAGAAATTTAAGTGCTATTACATTTAAACTTGCGTATAATATACAGTTGTGGACAAAAATAATAGCAGTGGTCAAATAAAATTAACATAATCTATTGAAGTTGATAAGAAATTCCTCTGGTTAAAAATAAATGTATACTTTTTTGCTTATCATGTTTACTTAGTATCCTATTGAAATGACAAGACTAAAACAAATATACAAAATGTTTTACTTTTTTGTAAAAAATGCCAACTTAAAGTCGGTCAAAATAATAGCAGTATTCGTTCAGTGTTAAGGTGTTACACTTGCAAAAGATTTTTCCTTTTAAAAGATCATTTAGAATAATCTAGCATCTTTTAAATTATTATTTGTAATTACAGTAATAAATAAAGTTTTGCATTACCATATTATGGGAAGAAAAAGCATTGTACTTCTGAAAAACGCGAGTTAATAAAAAAATTGCGGAGAAGGAAAATCATATTGCAGATTGAAAATATTATGGATGCTCAGCTAAGATGGTAGCAAACGCTTTAAAGTGACAGCCAGTGCCTGAAACACGCGGCCGTAAGCGCAAAACTACGCCAAAAGATGATAAGCTTTTATTCCGAACAGCAAAGATGGAGCCGTTTGCTTCATCTACACAGCTTAAGCAGAGTGTAGGACTGGATGTGACTACTAGAACAATAAGAAGGCGACTAACAGAAGGAAAGTACCTTATTAGATAAGAAACAAAACAAAGACGATTAGAGTTTGCGAAAACTCACGTTAAATGACCTTTGACTAAATGGCGCAACATATTATGATCTGACGAATGCAAAATAGTTTTATTTGGTCATACAGGTCGCAGAATTTACGTTAGACGCCCTTTAGGTACGGCATATCAGTCTCAATTTACCGATTAAAACTGTAAAGCATGAAGGGTCCAAATTATGGTTTGGGCAAGTTTCATCTTACGGTGTATGTAGAAATTTTACGAGATATTATGCTGCCTATGCAGAGGAGGAGATGCCACTTAAATGGGTTTTATACAGGACAACGACCCGAAATATACTGGTCGGCTATAAAAACAATTT